>CAUYLG010038815.1:0-85744 GCA_963573385.1 Cacajao melanocephalus
AGAGAAATTCCATTTGACCCAGCAATCCCATGACTGGGTATAAATCCAAAGGATTAGAAATGGTGCTACTATAAGGACACATGCACCCGAAAGTTCATTGCAGCACTGTTTACAATAGCAAAGACCTGGAACCAACCGAAATGCCCATTGATGATAGACTGGACAGGGAAAAGGTGGCACATATACACCATGGACTACTATGCAGCCATAAAAAACGATGAGTTGGTGTCCTTTGTAGGGACATGGATGAACCTGGAAACCATAATTCTCAGCAAACTGATGCAAGAACAGAAAATCAAACACCGCATGTTCTCACTCATAGGTGGGTGTTGAACAGTGAGAACACATGGACACAGAGAGGGGAGCATCACACACTGGGGTCTGTTGGGGGGAAATAGGAGAGGGACAGCGGGGGGTGGGGAGTTGGGGAGAGATAGCATGGGGAGAAATGCCAGATATAGATGATGGAGAGGAAGGCAGCAAATCACACTGCCATGTGTGTACCTATGCAACAATCTTGCATGTTCTTCACATGTACCCCAAAACCTAAAATGCAATAAAAAGCAACAACAACAACAACAAAACAAAATCAATGTGCAGAAATCGCAAGCATTCTTATACACCAATAAGATACCCAAAGAGAGCCAAATCAAGAACAAACTGCCGTTCACAATTGCTACAAAGAGAATAAAATACCTAGGAATACAACTAACAAAGGATGTAAAGGACCTCTTCATGGTGAACTACAAACCACGGCTCAAGGAATAAGAGAGGACACAAACAAATGGAAAAACATTCCATGCTCATGGTTAGGAAGAATCAATATTGTGAAAATGGCCATACTGCACAAAGTAACTTATAGATTCAACACTATCCCCATTAAGCTACCTATTACCCTCTTCACAGAACTGGAAAAATCCACCTTAAACTTCATATGGAACCAAAAGAGAGCCCGCATAGCCAAGACAATTCTAAGCAAAAAGAACAAAGCTGGAGGCATCATGCTACCTGATTTCAAACTATACTACAAGGCTACAGTAATCAAAACAGCATGGTACTGGTACCAAAACAGAGATACAGACCAATGGAACAGAACAGATGCCTTGAAGGCAATGCCACATATCTACAACCATCTGATCTTTGACAAACTTGACAAAAACAAGCAATAGGGAAAGGATTCTCTGTTTAATAAATGGTGTTGGGAAAACTGGCTAGCCATGTGCAGAAAGTAGAAACTGGATCCCTTTCTTACACCTTATCCAAAATTAACTCCAGCTGGATTAAAGACTTAAACATACGACCTAATACCATGAAAACCCTAGAAGAAAACCTACAAGAAAGAGAAATAAAAGGCATACAGATGGGCAAGGAAGAAATAAAACTGTCCTTATTCACACTTGATATGTCTGTCTACATAGAAAGTTCCAATTAATCGACAAGAAAAAGCTCCTAGAACTAATAAGTTAGTTTGGCATTGTCACAGTACAAAGTTAACACACAAACATCAGTTGTATTTCTCTATATTGGACATACGCAATTGGAGATGGAATTTAAAAATAACAATTTCCCATAGTTCCAAAAGTAAAATATTAGGTATAAATCTAAAAGAAACAAAAATCCCAAACATGTACAACAATCGCAGACTAAAAACACCAAAATATGATTGAACAAATTAAACAAGAGGACTTAAATAGATGTGGAGACATACCATATTTATGGATTGGAAGACTTAAAATTGTCAAGTGGGCCATTCTCTCAAAATTGATCTTTAGATTTAATGCAAGTTCAATCAAACACCTTGGGGAAATTGTGCAGATACATAATTATAAAATTTAGATGTCAAGGCACAGGAACTGGATTAACTAAACTAATTTTGAAGGTTAATTAGTGGTTGGAGGACTCCCACTCTGATTTTAAGGTATATTAATGAAGCTACTGTAATTACAACAGTGTGGTATTGGCTAAACCATAGATAAGCAGATCAATAAAACAAAACAATAAAAAATAGATTCACACCAACATGGCAAAATGAATTTTTACAAAAGTGCAAAGGCAATTCAGTTGGGAAAAGGGTAAAAGAACAAATATTCTAGCATAAAAGAGATTATGTATGGAAAATAAGCACATGAAAATATGTTCAGCATCATCACCCATTAGGAAAAGGCAAGTTAAAACCAAAATGAGACATCATATCTATTAGAAGAGCAATAATATACAACTGACCCGTGAACAACATGGGTTTGAGCTGCATGAGTCCACTGATTTGCTGTGTTTTTTCCTACTAAATGCAGATGGAAAGTACTGTTTGCAGGATGCAAAACTTGCATAGAGAGGGCCAACTTTTCCTATATGGGGTTTCTGCAGGGACGACTGTGGGACTTGATTATGTCCACATTTGGTTATATGTGGGTGGTCCTGGAACCAATCCCCCATGTATACTGAGGGGTGACTGTAATTTAAAAATAGTGATAATATCATATGCTGACAAGGATGCAGAGAACTGGATCTCATCTAGTGCTAGTGGGATTGTCAAATAGAACAGTCACTCTGGAAAATAGTTTGGCAGTTTCTTATAACACAACACATGTACTTACCATACAACCTAAAAATTGCCCTGTTGGGCATTTATCCCAGAGAAATGAAAACTTATGTTCACACAAAAACCTGTACACAAATGTTTATATAGCAGCTCTATTCATAATCACTCCAAACTGGAAACAACTTAAATCTTCTTCAACAAGTGAATGAATAAACAACCTGTGGTACATCCATATCAAGAAATAGTTCTCGGCTGGGTGTTATGGCTCATGCTATAATCCCAGCACTTTGGGAGGCCAAGGTGGGTGGGTCACTTGAGGTCAGGAGTTCGAGACCAGCCTGGCCAACATGGTGAAACCCCATCTCTACTAAAAATACAAACATTAGCTGGGCGTGGTGGCAAGCACCTGTAACCCCAGCTACTCGGGGGCCAAGGCAGGAGAATCACTTGAACCTGGGAGGTGGAGGTTGCAGTGGCCAAGATCGTGCCACTGCACTTCAGCCTGGACAGCAGAGAGAGACTCTGACTCAAAAAAAAAAAAAAAAAAAAAAAGACTTCTCAACAATATAAAGGAACTCTTAAGAGTGATGGGAGAATTAGAGTCCACACAAGATAATTTTAAGAGGGTAATAGAACTGCTGTATATCCTAAACATGGTGGTGGTTACATGAATCTATGCATGTGTTAACAATCAGTACTATATACTACAAAAGTATGTTAATTTAAAATAAAAATTAGAGCAAAAATATCAACCACACCAAAAAACCCAAGCAGAATTAAAACAGAAACTTGGATGGTACAGAAAGATATAAAGTAGAAAGTGAAAATCCTTTGAGACTTCATTTCTACATTTAAAAATCCAAAGCAGAGTTATAGTAAACATATTTTTCATAATCTGCTTTCTTCATTTAAGTCTTTACATGTCAGTAAGCATAGCCATATGTTATCATTTCAAATGACTGTATAGTATTCTATTTTGTACATGGTTTATAATCCATATAAGCAATCATTTTTTGTTGAATATTTAGCTTTTCACAAATATTTTGCCATTAGAAATGATGCAGTGAACACTCTGGTACATACATCTTTGTATGTTTGTAAAGTGATTTGCATACTTTGCAAATCACTTCCTTTGGATAAATTCTTCAGTATGAATCAAATAATATGGAGATTTTAAAGGTTTTTGTTAGATATTGGCAAAAGTTTTCCATGAATGATTTTATTGGTTTATGATCTCATCAGCCATGCAAGAGAATACCCATTTTGCACATTCTTGCTGTGATTGATTGCAAAGTTGGTCAAAAAGTGCAATACTTTGCACTTCCTCCCAATGAGAGGTCTTGTGTTCCACCCCTTGAATTTGGGCTGGCCTTTTGACTTGGTTTGGCCAATTAGCACATGGCAGAAGTGATGTTGTACAAATTATGATCCTACGCTTCTAGAGACTTTGAAGCCTTCCATTATCATTCTTGGGATCCCAGCCATAACTGCCATGTGAATGAGCCAGGCTGTAGATGAGAGACCACATGGAGCAGAGCATAGCCTCTCAGGTGAGGCTATCCTAGACCAGCTGGTCTACAGCCAACCCACCAGCTGACCACAAACACATGAGCAAGTCCAGCCAAGATCCAATATCAGCTGGGTATGGCTCCAGTGAGAATTTCTAGCCAACCTAGAAGTTTATGAGCTAGTAAATGCTTATTGTTTAAAGCTGCTAAGTTTTGTGGTGGTTTTTAATGCAAAAATAGATCACATATACACTCACTGATGTTTGGTTTTACCAACCCTTTAAATTTTTATCAATGAATAATAATACCTGGTTGCTTTGTATGTTTCTTTAGTTTTACTGGGGTGTTCTTGGCACATATTTAGTTGCCATTTTGAAGTCTTATTTTGTGACTTGGCTATTTTCCTATTGATGTATTATTTTTTCCTTATTGGTTTTGTAAAACCTCCTTTTACTAACCTTTTGCTTGCTAAATGCGTTGCAATTATTTTTTCATAGAATAACAATACCGTCTTTTTTGTGTAGCTCATAAACTTGCTCTGCATGCCAAAGAGGGTCATTCTCAAACAATTTGAAAAGATACAATGTGGCCTCCACAAAGTATACCTTTGAAGGGGTTCACATTCATTTTGAAGTGTAGTTTCTAGCATATTCAATGTTGAGAGAAAATCAGCCTTGTAAGTTTATAACTAAAACATTAAGCATTTCAGCGTTCACAGCATAATTCAGTTCTGGTCATAGGATCAGGCGCTATCACCATCAGCAGCAAGTACTTCCTGTGTGTCTTCCCATGATGTGTGAGGTACCGGCCTGTTCTCCTTCACCTTTTCACTTTCTCCACCTCAAACCCTCGGAGATGTCTTTTAAAGTGAGTGCTAAGTGGTACTTGACTTCAAGATGCCTTGTGAAAAATGAATTGAGAAACATGCTCACTCTCTCCCCTCTCGTAGGTCACAATACAGAACGAACTGAATAGTTCTGTAGTAAAGAACTCTATTTGACCCAGTACTATTTTGTCAAACACAATTTAGAAAATGCTGGACTGGAACGATCTCCATAAGCTTAGAGAAACTGCAAAAGTGAACAGCTTGTTGGCATAGGGTTCAACAACAAATCTCTTCCCCAAACTTCTCATAATGCCCAGGTACTTCCAAGTACTCCCAGTTCAGCTACGTCTCTTTATGAAAGAGTGATCAAAATGAAAAACAAATTGCTTATTAAAGCCCCTCCAGGGCAGGGTGTTGAGGTGGGCTCACCTTCACAGCATGGCCCTGGCCCAGAAGCTCCAGCCATTACTATTCCTAATCCTGTCTCTCCTTTCTGCAGTTCCTCTTCCCTCTTGGACAGGGGTCGATGTCCAGCATTCTCCTGAATCCCACTTACTGGTTCTCCGCAAAAGCTGTGTTGCTGCTTAGCACTCCCTCAAGGAAAACAGCAACTTTCTCAGCTCTGTTATCTGTGTGGGAGTGTGATTCCTGTTCTCACTTAACAGGTGTGTGAAGGTACCACTGGGAGGCTTTGCTGGCTCCAGGGACTGGGCCTGGGCTGGACAGGCTGTCTCAAGGGGAAGAGCATTCACAATAGAGCTTTATGCTTCCTTGAGGCATAAGGTGGAGAGAGTTTGCTGGCTATGACACTCCTGTATCAAACAAAACTCTTAAGAAAAATATTAATTTGGCTAATCGCTAACAGAGAGTAGATCATCATTTGGGGCAAAATTCGCAATCAGATCTAAACCTAAGTACAGCTTAAGTACAGTATAGTACATATTCTAATCTTGACTATTAACCATCACAACCAAACCTACAGCTACAGGAGGCCCTCCCTGGGATTCCAGGCTGCTTGGCTGGCCTCTCTCATGCACCCCTCCCCAGCTCCACCAGTGGTTAACAAAATCACATTTCTGAAGCTGCAGCTTTGGCTATCTTAGTTAAGAGCACGTTAGTGATTATTTTCAGTTAATCCTAAGAAGTGGCTCCCTGGCCCCTTTCCTAGACCCTGCCAGCTCTCCTTGCTTTTCCCCGCCCTCTCAGAAACAGCACACAGGCAAGCACAAGCATGTCCACATGCTTACTGCCCTGTGCCTGCCTTTCACCCAGGCAGGTTTCTCCTACCTGACAGCTGCTCTCCAGATCTCTTCAGGTTTCATTCAGGATTTACCTAAAGGCCCAATTGGCTTAGAACACCTAACGCAGGATGGCAAACAGGTTTCATGTTTTTCATTAACTCTGACTGATTGGAAGTGGCTGCCTGAAGCGATCAATTAACAAAGACTGTCAGGTGTGTGTGTGTGTTTGCCTGTGCCTGTGCACATGCACGTGGGTGTATATGTGTGTGTAGAGGTCGTGGGATTCATATGAAATATTTGCTGTCATTGATTTAAGGTGTTTGTTAACTTTTTCTATAACAGGTTGTCACATTTATAGCTTTTTTTTTCTCTCTTGGAGGTTTTTTTTTTTTTTTTCCTCTACAGTAGCTTAGAGTCAGGAAAACCTTAGCTAAAGCTTTGGTAGTTTTAAATGGTCCCTGGTTAGGTATTCAATAGAAACATGCTGTGGTTCCACCCAGGATGCAGTAATCAGGAAGTGGAGAGCAGTGACATCCCAGGAATGAGCATGCTACATGGTGACAGGGACTGTCTAGCTTTGTAGAACATGATGGAGCACCACCCTTAGGAGGTACTGCCAGACACAGCATGAAAACCCCACTCAGCAGCTCTCATTATGAGATGACAGAGTTCCAGAGCTCAGAGCTGAGACTGTGCATTGGCTGATGTGCGTGACGCAGGGCGTCAATGGCAGCCCTGACTGTCCCTGGCTGCCATTAGGATCTGAAAACACCGGACCATTCATGATTCCCTCTATGGGCTGGAGCTCCACAGGGAGGTCTGAGGTCTGGAAACATGGCACTTTGACCCTAGTGCACACATGATCAAAGAAGGCTACTCCACAGAGTGTTTGCATGGGGATAAGGGCTGATGACCTCGAAGGACAGAAGCCCCAAGAGAAAACTGACTCCTCAAGAATGTCCTTTGGGGCCAGGCATGGTGGCTTATGCCTGTAATCCCAGCACTTTGGGAAGCTGAGGCAGGAGGATTACTTGAGCCTAGGGGTTTGAGACCATTCTGGACAACATAGTGAGACCCCGTTTCTACAAAAAATAAAAAAATTAGCCATGTGTGGTGGCACTCGCCTGTGGTCCCAGCTACTCAGGAGGCTGAGGAAGGAGCATGGCTTGAACCCAGGAGTTTGAGGCTGGAGTGAGCTGTGATCACACCTCTGTACTCCAGCCTGGGCCACAGAGTGAGACCCTGTCTAAAAAAAAAAAAAAAATGTCCTTTGCAGGGGTTCCTTGTGATTACTCTCCTTCCATTCAACCTACACACCCACTATAGATCATCTCCAAAGCCCCTTCCCATGACCCAAGATTCCAATATTCCTTTGCCACCTGTTGCATAAAGTCTACCACTGAAAGAGGCTGAGGAGGAAGGAAAAAGTTGAACCACTCCTAGTAACAAGTTTGGACTGAAATCTTAGATGCACATTGAGGGTAGGGATTGGGCAGGGGTGCTGCAGCCAAATCCACACCACCAGATTGGTCCCTGTCCCGTATGGAGGATACAGTATGGTGGAGTAGTTAAGCCCACTGGTTTTAAGAGCACACAGACATGGTTCAACTTCTGGGTCTGTTACATGCTAACTGTGAGACGTCAGGCAAATTACTTAAACCTCTCTGAGCTTCCGTTTCCTTATCTGTAAAATGAGGACGATAACCTTTCACAGAAGGTGGTTGTGGAGATTAAATGAGGTGAGCCATGAGAGGGGCTTAGCTTGATGTCTGGCACACACCAAGTGTCCCACCTCTGGTCACTGCTATTACTGTGATAGAAGTTCCAAGAAGGCTTCTCTCGGGGCTGGTGTGGTTTGCAGAACAGAGCCCAAAGGTTGTCAAAACTCATGAGGTGAATAGGAAAGTGGCACATGGAGTGATGATTCCCTGGTCACTGCTTTCCAGAATGGCAGGTGCTGGCACCAACCTCAGCAAGGCCAAATTTGAATTCATGTTTCTTTCTTCTCTTCCTGCTCTTCCTGCATCTCCCTCACCTTCATCCTCTCCATTGCTCAGGTCCCAAGCCTTGACTCCTCTCTTTCTCTTATACCCCAAATACACACCTTGGGGAAACCTCTCTTGCTGGATTATCATGATGCCTCTCAAGGGCTTGTCTTGCTTCAACCTTGCCCCCTCTGTTTATTCTGTGTCCATCGGAGGCGTCATGTCTACAACTATCAAATGGTTTTCAATCACACTCAGATTAGAAGCCTCCCAGGCCCTGCCAACTCTGTCCTGTGTCCTCTCTGGCTCATCTCCTGATCCCACAATCTTGCCCATGTTCCCCCACCCCCCGCAGCACCGTTGCCTGCTCCCCGAACATCCAGCATGCTCCTGCCTGGGGCCTGTCACACTCACTGCTCCCTCTGCTGGAAGCTCTTTCCCACATACCCATGTCTTTTGTGCCTTCACCCTTTTCCTTGCTTAGGTGTCAGTTTATCAGTGAGGCCTTTCTCACCGACTCTACTTTAAATTGTCCCCTAGGATAGGCTGAAGAATGGACTTTAAAGATATCCATGCCAGAATCCCTGGAACCTGTGAATGTTGCCTTATGTGGTAAAGAGGACTATGCGATGTGATTAAATTCAGGATTTTGAGATAGACCGTCCTGATTATCTGGCTGGCCCTGAGTGCAGTCACACATATCCTTATACAAGGGAGGCACAGGGAGATTCAACTATCTGTAAGCAGAGAAGGCCATGTGACAATGGAAGCAGAGATTGGAGTGAGGCAGCCACAAGCCAAGGTGGGCCTGCAGCCTCTATCAGCAAGAAGAGGCAAGGCAAGGAACGAATGCACCACTAGAGCCTCCAAAAAAAAGCAGGCCCTACTGACACATTGACTTTAGCCCTGTGAAACTGATTTTGGACTTCTGGTCTCCAGAAGTATAAGAGAATAAATCTGCGGTATTTGAAGCCACCTCATTTGTGGAAATTTCCTATAGCTGCTATAGGAAATGAATACACAACCCTGCACACCCCAGCCCCCCATACCCACACACACCCTGTATCATCCTTCCTGTTTTACTTTCCCTTCCAGCCTTATCTGGCTCAGGGCGTTTGACTTGTTAGGATTGTTTGTGTCCCCTCACTAGGATGCCAGCTCCACAAGGACAGGAGCCTTCATCTGTCTTCTTCACCAAGTGGTGCTAATCCACCCTCATTATAGCCAGATATCTCCGAGTCTTTTTTGTGTTGAGCTGTGTACAGTGGAGCTCATTTTAGAGAAGCCACAGGGTGTGGGCTTGTCTTTGTGGTGCTCAGGTCTGGTGGCAAGTCCTGCTGGGCCCCCAGAGGTCTCTAAGGCCTGTCCTAGAGCTGCATTCCCAGGAATTCTGGCCTAACAGGACACTGGCTTGTACTGTGAGGAGAGCCAGCTCCCCCATGCTGGTAACCCCAGTTGGCTGGCCTTTCATCACTACCTGCCAGCGCCTTGCTATAGAGGAGCTGGTCCACCTGTATTTCAGAGAGCAATTCCCTGAGAGGTTCCAAAACTCCAGGGCCTCCAGAGTCCTCCTGTTTCATATGGTGCATGGGGGAGGTCACTGCCTCTGAATTGGATCAGATAATTTCCTTATAGTTAGGACATCAGCTCTCAGAGCAAGCATGGTGAACCCTTGTGGCTGAGCCTGTAAGAGTACTCAGACACCAAGGCCCAGTATTTAATGCAGAGCAGTTCACCAAGGTGGCACGAGAGTCTCTAAATGGCCTCCCATCACCACGGCTGTGGGGCCCTCCTGTCTCTGTCTTGTCATGTGCTCACATCCAGTCAACTGTAGAGTCAGTGATGCCCTTGCCTGCCTTCCCCGAGTCCCCAGAGCCTGTCCCCCAAAAATGAGGACTCCCAAGGAAGGGGCCTCTTACTCTGCCTTGCTGTGGCAAACTCACTAGGTGGGAGGCCCTGGGAAGGCTCAGTCTCAGCAGGAGAGGCCAAAGAACTGCTATGGTTCGGGACAAGGGAGGGCTTGTATGCTATGAGCCAGCAGGGGGAGGCTGGTTTCTAGGGGAGATGAGGAAGGAGAGATGTGTGAAGGTTAACAGACTGCCCGGCTGGTACTCTTGCTGGCCACATGAGCTTGGACACACGATAGCCTTTCCAAGCCTCAGTTTACTCATCTGTAATATGAGGATGGTCAGGATTGCTGTGAAGCTTAATTTTCATGAGAATAAGTGTGTAAATGGCTTGGCAGGGTGTCTGGCACATGGTTAGCATTCAACAAATGTTGAATATTGAATAGTGATGACAGTAATAGTGATGATGATGACAGCAGTGGGCTCTGAGGCCCATGGGCTTTATTTCTTGATCTGAGGGTGAGGGGAAGCCTCAGACTGTGCAGCCTCTTGCTGCTTCCTGTGAGACTCAGGTAGAGGAAAAGGGTTTTCCAACATCCATGGGAGCAGAGAGGACCCTGCTCCCCATAGTCTGAGCTCCACATCCTGGGCTGTTACTGGCTGGAGCATCAGGTCTGGGCACACATCTGCAGGGGAGCTCATGGCTAGTGGCGAATCACTTACCTTGGCTGTCGTAGGAAGTGATGACCTGGGGCTGCTGAGCATGCTGCTTCTCCACCAAGTTTTCTATTTAAGGAAGACAGAGAGGCCTGCAGTGACCACTGGGGAATTTTCCTCAGGCAGAGCAGAGAGCTGTATGTGTTTGCAAGAAAGGTGGGCTGGTGGGTGCCAAGCACATCCCAGGCCTAAATGTGTGCACACCCTCACAGTGTGCACATGCGCAAACCAGCACAATGACACTGTGCGTGGAGGCAAATGCCTGGAAGCCCATGTGCACACATCCCTTGCGCCTTTTAGCTGGTGCTAGCACAGACTGGGTTTCTTCTGGAACAGGCTACCAGTCTTCCATGGTCTTTGGGGCCGTAACTCCCAACTTTGGTGTCACCAGGCACAGTTTCAAAGCCCTGTCCCATACACAGATGGCTCATTGGTCTTCACACCTTTCTATGGAGCAGGCTTGGAGGTTCTGACCTGGGACTTGAACCCCAGGTCTTCTGACTCCCAGTTGAGCCTCCTCCTCCTTTTGTTTTGTTTTTTTTTTTAAGATTCAGTCTCGCTCTTGTCTGCCAGGTTGGAGTGCAATGGCATGATCTTGGCTCACTACCACCTCCGCCTTTAGGGTTCAAGCAATTCTCCTGCCTCAGCCTCCTGAGTAGCTGGGATTATAGGTGCATGCCACCATGCCCGGTTAATGTTTGTATTTTTAGTAGAGACGGGGTTTCACCACGTTGGCCAGGCTGGTCTCAAACTCCTGACCTCAGGTGATCCGCCCACTTTGGCCTCCCAAAGTGCTGGGATTACAGGGATGAGCCACCGCGCCCGGCCTCCTGCTTCTTGATGAGAAGAACAGCGGGCCAGCCTGCCTCCTACTCCAGCCTAGCAGTTGGGATGATGTGTAGTTTGTTTCTGTTTCACAAACATTTGCAGGGT
This sequence comes from Cacajao melanocephalus, assembly GCA_963573385.1. Taxonomy (NCBI): domain Eukaryota; kingdom Metazoa; phylum Chordata; class Mammalia; order Primates; family Pitheciidae; genus Cacajao; species Cacajao melanocephalus. The sequence continues at coordinate 11,597 of CAUYLG010038815.1, forward strand.
ATGAACTCTACGCACATTCTCTCCAATCACTGGGATATTTCTGTCCCTGGGACACAGAGTTGTCCTCAGAGCCTAGTGGGGTCAGGCTGCCGTGGAGCGGTGCCTGGTTCCTGCCATAGGCCAAGAAGGGGGAGCTCACAGGCTTACTTGCCCTCCTACGGGAAGCATGACCTTTCCTCCCTTCTTTACAGCTGCAGCTGTGGCCTGCTCTGACTGAGGCTGCCCTTGAGCCTCTGCTTCAGAAGGGCAGGAGAGGCTGTGGGCAAGGGGAGGATTGTGGCATCTGGGGGTTCCCCCACCACTACCAGCCTGGCCTGCCATCTTCTCTCTATAGCTTCCTGCTGGCCTGCAGTGGGCTTGTCACTGGAAGTGACCACTGGGACCAGTGCCTCTGTCTGGAAACAAGTATGCCTCTGGGGCCTTGGTCTGAACAGGTCCATTTAGATGATTCTTCTTGTGCAGATCAGCCACTCAGTGCTTCCCATGCCTGGGCTTACACAGAAGCCAAGCAAGGTGGGGGGTGAGGTACTGAGCCAGGCTGGATTTGTGATCCACCTGGCAGGGTCTTTCCCTGGAAAGGCTGCCTGCTTCAGCCTTCTCCTATGAACAGGCCCAGCTAGGTCCCTGAGCCCCACACTAGTCAGCTGAGGGCCAGGTCCACTGTGTATTCCAATACAGGGTGAGGTGGCATGCGGGACTGGAGCCCCAGACCAGACTCAGGCGAGGCCAGGAGGCCAGGGCCACCTCCTGTAGGCACAGCTGGCAGCGCCTCGGCTGGCTGAGGGAGGAAACAAGATCTGGGAAGGGAATCCTCAAGGAGGGTGATTGGCTGGCATAGCTGCTGTCGGGTATTTATAGTCAGGGCTGCACAATTGGTTTCCCTTTAGCTGTGGGGCGTCCGTCCCTGTGCTGCTAGGCAGACTTTAGCCAGGACCAAGGAAAGCAGCCAATCACAGCAGGGGAAGCCCGTTGCTGGGCAAGCTATTGGGGTGGGGTGGCGGGGGTGAGGAGGTAGCTGGGCCCAAACACCTGCTGCTTGGAAAAGTTTGGAGCTCTCTAGTCTCCCCAACACCCTGCCAATGCCCCAGCCCAAGCAGTGTGCAGGGTAGCAAGAGGGGGAAAATGTGCCCTTCTGGATCAACCCTGTGCTCAGCAGTGTCTGTGTGCACTCCACCAGCACATGCCATCAGCCGCTTCCTTCTCAGAGGGAAGCCATCCAGTTACCAGGGCTGGGCGGCCTGCTGGTTCCCAGGGCTGGGTGCCTTGGGCCCGAGTAAGGCAGGTATGAGAAAAGGTCAGCTTCAATACCTGCACCCAGCATCTCGACATCAGAAAACACAGAAAGAAACTAATTTTAATTTCTGCATGCATGCAGGCATACCATTTGAAAAATAAATGAAATTTTGTTTTATATATGTTGGTGGAGTGGTGGAAGCGTCATTTTATTCTAGGCCAAGGGCCTCTGTGGAGCTTCTCTCCAGCCCTGCATTTACCTGAAACTGCTAGTTCTTATGGTGGTTTTGCAAGAACTATTTTAATCATCCTCTATCAGCTGACACACAGTGCTAAGATCCACTTCATGTCTTTTACTAGAGTCTTGTAATGGTCTTGTAATAGTCAATGTGTCACTTTGTGTTTTGTGATATTTTTCCACTAACCTTCTCTCAAATCAGAAACCCAGAAGATGGTAAAAATGAAGGAATTCAGTATATTTCAGTCCTCTCCTGATGTAATAATATGCCCGAGAAGCCCTAAGATGAGTGTCAGACAACTCAAGCAAGTATGAGACAGCTGCAACCAACAAGGATGCTGTGCTTCTTTGGTTCCACCTGTGGCTTGCTTGCCCACTCACCCACTCACACATGGCCTAGCAAGCCTGCCTTGCATGTGCTGGATGGCCATTTCTGTGGCTAACAGGGTCTGATTCTTATTAAAATTCTCAATAGCCCACAGCAGAGTTCTGTTAGCTTTGGTATCTACTTTAGTAGAGCTAAAGCTGGCATGTCTACCAGCTGATGGCCCATCCAGCAAGGTTGGGGAAGCCATTGCACCCATGCATGCCTATCAGTTAGGACATAGAGGGGTGCCTCCCTGACAGTGGTATGGCAGGGCGGGTGTCTTGAGGACTCCTACCAAAGGCAGGGGACACAGGAAGACCCTTCACCTCCAGGGTGTTGGGACTCACCCGAAGTGCATTATGATTCCAGTCATTTTAATGTAGCCCCCTGAGGGCAGGGTTCTTGGTTACCTTGTTGACTGTTTCATTTCCAATACTTAGAATCATGCCTGGCACAAAGTAAGCACTGTAGGCATTTGTGGACAGAATGAGTGAATGAATTCACTTGTAGAACTTCATCGTTCCCTTTCATTATTGTCAGAAGGATGGTAGAACATAGCAATTTAGTCCTAATAATTTGAAATCCTATTTCCCCATTTGTGTCATTGAGGGTGGTTCCTTCAGACTGGCATTTGATAAGCCAGTCATTTGATTCCCAGGCCCACATAGCTGGGGGCTGATGGAGTTCTCTACTGAAGCTCTGGGAGCAGAGGTTTGACCCCTATTGGAATCCTCACGTGCCCACTGTGCAATGATCATGATGTTTGTCCTGGAGACTGGGCTAATAAACTCTAAAGGGAACAGAATAAAGCCCATTATAGTTGGCCCCTTAGTGTTCCCAGAGAGATCCTGGGCCTAGGGTGGCAGATGCCTGGCACCAGAAAAAAGAGGCTTTGGAAGCTGACTTCTTATTGTATTTAGGGTCCCAGGCCAGCAGGGAGCTATATACTACCCTTGAGTGGCATCTTCTCAGGCTTCAAGTCATACTGACCTAAGGCAGACCACTGTCCTCTCTGTTGGGAAACATTTTCAAACGATGGATGGCTTGCACCACATAAGCAGCCTTGCCTCTCATGGGAGCACTCAAACCTCACCATCCCAAGGGATGTTAAGTCTTCCCCTATAGCTCAGCCAGCAAACAAATGGGTGCTCAAGTTCCTGGCATTACTCTTCAGCTACCGGCTCCAGGGCAGCAGGGGACCTGACATCAGAGAACATTTCCCACAGTCACAGTGGCCTTAGAGGCCTGGCTGGCTCAGGAGCAGCCACTATCTGTTCAGTGGTTGGATGTCTAGGGCCAGTCTTCAAGCAAGTGAAACCCAGTCCTTCCAGTTATTATTCAATGTATTAAATCCTATAGATTGAAAGAAAAAAAATTTACCATGCAGGTCATTTCCTTCTAATTTCTGCCATCTTCGGACTCCATTTCCAATGCCTTGGAATCCTGTAAAATAACAAGTTTCTCTGAGGCGGGAGACCCAGGGCAAGAGTAATGTACCAGTTGCAGACTTATCTTGGTTCTGGTAGAGCAGGTGGATTTTGGCTCTCTTGGAATCTGAGAGAGGCTGCCCATGAATAAGATGCACTTGAGGGAATGAATGCAACTCTCGAAATTCAAACCATTAAAAGTCAAAACAATTTTCAAGGGCAGTGAGGTTGGTTATCAGGTTCATTCGGGGAGAATTTCTATAGTACAGATGCCCATTTCCACTCCACCTCTCCACTGCACACATGTGAAAGCATTATTTTAGAAGTCACTTGCTATTCATGTTGCCTGCCTATTTCTGTATGTGCTGAATCACCCACTTTTAGAGTCTTGATATAAAGTGGGGGGAGTGGGCAAAGACCATCAATCCAATGGGAACTGAAAATGACGGTTGCCTGTTCCCTTGGCCTCCCTTGCAGCTAGAGGGTGGACACGTATGGCCTAGCCATGGCCAATCAGAAGTACCTGTGTTCCACTCTGCCTTGGGACCTGGTGATGCAACAGGGAAGGGAAGGAAAGCTCTCACTCTGGCTGAGGCTGGAAGTGGTAGCCGCAAGGTCGAGTTCCTGGCACAGCATGGGGATACGTTCTGGCAGCAGGAGCTGCTGCAATAAAATTGAGATCCTGGCGCGAAAGGAGTATCCAGTGCTCCTTGGTGGCCGAGGAGGTTTCCTCAGCAGACCAGTTCTGTGGTGCTGCTTATGGCACTGTTCCTGGAAGGTCAGCCTCGGGTCTTATTCTCCAGCCCTCTCAACCACTCAGGGGCCACCACTCCCTTCTTAACACCCTTCTTTTCTGCAGCATCCCCTATAGGCAGTGCCAGTGGCTTATCACTTGGAATCCTCACGACACACCTACGGAGTAGAATACACAAATAATGTAGACTTTTGGGATGAGACCTAAGACTTCAAAGCTCATTGGGTCTTGCTACAGGCAGCTGTAGGTTATATCCTCTACTGCCGCAAGAATATAGGCACTCTACTTTCTGATAGGAATTGAGGGATTTCAGGCACATTTGGAGAAGCACTTTTCTAGGGAAATGACTGGGAGGATGCTAGGGCCTTCGAGAGAACATCTGCTGGCTCTCAGCCCGAATTCCTAGTGACCTAGCCTGTCCACACTCTCCTTGCCTTCTTGTCCCCTGACTCTGCTTCCACAAGGTCACCAGCAGAAGAGCCACTGGTTACAGATTACTCCATCTTCTGCTTTGCGACAGTAACTGAGCTCTGATCTTAGATTCTGACATGGAGCCTAGGCCCTCTTTTACATAGCCAAGGAAAATCCACTCTCCAGTGGAGGACCTGGAGTGTGGAGGAGAAAGGAGGAGATATCTGGAAGTGAGCATAGGCTTGTTTTAGATCTTTGCACCCAAGGGAGGCCTTGGAACAAGCTGGTCTTGTTGGGCATTTTCCTCCCTTAGGCTGTGTTCCAAGGAGTGGGTCTGCAAGCTGGCTTGGCCTGGGGTCTCTTGAATACCATCGCTGCCCACCAGGCATCGAAAGCCATGCACTTTACCTCTTCTCTGCTCTGGTTGTGAATAAGTGACACAGCTCTCTATACTATCCTTCAAAGCATCTGTGAGAAACCGCTATCAGAAAAATATTTGGAGAAAAAGAACAGCAGAAAGGGCCCGGCAATTAGGGATCTTTTTTTCTCTACCATAGTCATGAGTGTGAGTACATTAGTCTGGAGTCTTGGCGAATTTGTACTAGGTGTTGGACACCTCTCAGGGCAGTCCTGATGCCTGATATTTCTGGGGCTTCTCTGCATTCTTTGTCCTTTCTAGTGTCAGAGCCTTTAAAGTGATGTGATCAGAGAGGATTGGGAGTAGGGGACTCCTGGGCCAACCTGGAACTAGGCCTCACCACACACTGGAGAAGGCCTTTTGGACAGTGGTAAGTGTATTTAGAGCAGTCTCATTTCTATCAAGAAGTTGATGACTTCTGCTGATTTTCTAACTACAAATACTCTGGGTGGGCCATTTCCCCTTCTCCCAACAGCAAGCCTGAGAACTAAAAAGTCAACCAATCCAAACAACTCCTGCTTCAGTCAGGAATCAGTTCTGAGACTAGAGCGCTGGTCAGTATACTCAGCCCTTCAGAATCTGTTTCTTTCCCCTGCCTGCCTTCCCAAGAGGTCCCCAGGGCTCTGGGGGCAGCTCCAGCCTATGTATCTGGTAGTGGCAAGGCCATCACTGCACCACTGCTTTAGCAAGGCAGGTGGAAGGTGGATCCTCAATGCGCACAGAGGCTCTGGGGACAGAAGAACCAGGGGCAGAGCAGCAGCAGAAATTCCAAGGAGCTCCAGAGCTGGAGGAGAGGAGGGAGGCAGAAATCATTCTCCTGCATGGCTGCCAGGCCTAACTCCTAAAGAACTGGCCCACAGTCCGCCTGGTGCATCCTCACACCAGCCTCTGAGACAGCTTGCAATCCAGGACCCTGAGGTTCTCTGGTTTCTCAGGGACTTAGTTAACTTCCGCTGCACTTTATTCACATTGTGTTCTGTCGTCGGGAGAACAGAGAGGCCCGGATCCTGCTTTCCACAGTCACTCTATAAACAGTCACTTTACCAATCTACAATTTGCAAATTTACCCAGAAAGTATTTAGGACAAGTAAACTTGATAGATAAGTTCAAGTGGAGACAGCAGGTTTCAAATCTTACCCTATCCAAACCTGCGTTCCTTTTACGCCTTTCATGCCTTCCATCTATAGGAGGCTGGGAGAAAGTCTCAAGAAAGGAGAAACTGAGGCTGTAAATCGTGCAAGGCCACACAGGGAGCTCCCCGTCTGAAAGTCTGACTCAGCACAAAGGTTTCCCTGCGTCGGGTGTGCCCTGCAGTGTGCTGTGGGGTGTGGGGGAGCAGGCCTCTGCTACCCTTGAGTCAGGCCTGAGGCTCTGGCCCCCTTCCTCCAGGGTATCTTCCAATTCTGCTCTATACCCGTCAGGGAGTGGCTCGGAGGAAAAAGACTCCCTGGGGTGTCGGAAGCACCCACAGGCCTGCACAGGGAGTCAAACTAGGGCAATCACGGGGCTGCGCGTTGCCACGGGACTGTGCGTTGCCACGGGACGCCGGTGACACCGCGGGGAAGCGACGGCAGCCTTGGGGGAGAGGGTCGGGCTAGCTGACCTCCTTCGGGGGAGCAATGGGCGCCCCCCGGCGGGCGGGCCCCTGTTGCGAGGAGACTGAGGTTCCTGGGGACGCGGGGACGCGGGGACGTGGGTCAGGCGCGCGTTACCTCCTCGGCGCTGCAGCAGTGCGCTCCGGTCCGCCTGCTGGTCTGAGTGCGTGCCCTGTGAGGCGCGCCGCTTCTCTGAGTGCACGATCAGCAGCATGTCGATAGACACGGTGTTGATGTCCTTCTTCAGCTCCATGGTGCCGCCTCCCTTCCGACCTGGGCGCCGCGGCCGCACGCTAGGCTGCTTGCGCTGCAAATGGCCCCGTGCGCGCCGCTGCCGGACTCGGGAGAGGGCGAGGGCGCGGGAGAGGGCGCTCCCCCGCCGCCGAAGCCGCCGGGCGCCGCGTTTCGCTGACTCTGCCAAACACGCCATTAGGGCCTGCCTGGGAGGGCGCTACCCTAATGAAGCAGCTCTAAGTCACCTTTGAAAGGAAATCCCCGGGCCGAGCCTTGACCTGCACCAGGGCCGCAGTCGGCAGAGGCCCGCCAGTCCAGAGCCTCCGTCCCCTCGCCCCTGCTTCCTGGCTGGTGCACTTGGAGCGCTGGTCCTGAGCTCCAGGACTTCTCCGCGGGCTGAGCGCTGCCTCATCCCCACGGTCTCCAGGGGGTTCCCGAGAGGGCCCAGAGCCGACCTCCCACGAGAAGCCACTGGCAAGTACAGAAATCGTACAGTGCTGTCAACACTGAGAATTGGTTCAGGAAAAGGAAAGGCAACAAAGGGGTCCAGATTGAATTGCAAGATGTGCAGAAATTGACCAAGTTTTGGCTTCAACCTCACTCATTCCCTGGGTGGGTTTTGGAGGTTGACAGCTCTCTCGCTAGGAGACGTTTGGGTGGGGTGTTGGAGTCAGGAGCTCCCCACCAATTACAGCCCCTCCAGAACTTGGAACATGCCCACTGAGTATCAAGCTAACGATCCTCTTTGGTCTGAAACCAAAGACTTAAAATCTCTATTCCTTCTAGAAGCCTGGCTCCTGCCCTGTGGGGAAGGAGGGAGGGGGAGAGGAGGAGGCTGGGGCACAGGGAGCTGGACCTGAGAAGCCTTCTATTTTTAGCCCGGCCTGGCCTGCCCAGCCAACAGCAGCAGGGGTTTGGCTGCAGGTCTCAGGAATGTTTACAGAGGCTTCTGCCTGGTACCTCTGGGCACTATGGGCTCACCCTCCTGGGGGCGCTCCTCTAATCCTAGTTTCTACTGTTAATAAATGCCCCGCACATGGAGGCCTGTGCTCTGGGAGCCCTCCCCGCATTGGAATGTATGGCCCCCACCTTGTAGCATGGTCCTGAGAGTTCCCAGATCCTCCTTGGAGCAGCCTGTGTCACACAGACTACATTCCAGTACCTACTCCACCACTTCCTGGCGGTGTGGCCTTTGACCAGCCATTTCCTGCCACCTTCTCACCCTTATCACTGGGTTAATAAAAATTTATCACATGGCTGTTGTGAGAATGGTGTGAATGTAAGGCACCTGGTGTATAGAAAGTGGTCTTCAAATGGTAGCTGTCATCCTTACTTCATTTTAAGGGTGAGGAAAGGGACAGATGGAGTGACAAGCTACTGATGGAGTGGGGAAGCAGGAAAGATGTCATGGTCACACACTAAGATTCTGAAGGTCCTCCCCCAATGACAGTGGCTCAGAATTTGGTCCTATGTAAAGGCTGTCATCTGATTGCATTGCCACTCCCCCCTCACCCACTGGGCATCTGATGAAAGGAGAGGTTGTTAGCTTCCAGTAATGTTGAACTGGAGTCCCTAGAGAGCTGAACCCATGGGCAGACAAGTGGAGATGGGTGGCTCCCAAGGCAGGTTTCCTTCTGCTAAAGTGAGTCTTGTCCCATCTGCATGTATGCAGGCACGCACACACACACACGCACACGCACACGCACACATACACACCCCTACCTGGGAGGCTGACTAACACTGCTCTCTATGTGGCTGGGGAGGTAAGAACTAAGAATTATGCAAAGCTCTTGGGGCGCTGGAGATTGCTAAGGCAGATTTCAGGTCCCAGAGCCCCTCCAACTGCCCTGGGCCAGTCAGTGTTGCTTAACCCCTTCAAGTGTCAGGTTGTCTGAAGTGCTGAAAGCAACTAGAAGCCCATGTGCAGCACTCCTGGTTGCTGGATGGGTCTGAGTGCTGGTGGTGGTGGGAGCTGAAGGCCCCTTTCCTTACACTTGCATTCCCATCTCCCAACCCTTGCTCTCCTGCTAGAAAGTGTCACTCCTAGGAACTTGCCAACTCTGGTGCCCCCTCCCAGAACTGCCTCTGGAAAAGGATATTCTGACCTGGGAATGTGCTGCCAGGCGTCTGGGGAGATGGTGTGGACGCCTCCTGTCTCTCTGCTGTGGGTGAAGACAGCCTTGGAGCAGGGTCTCTCATCCTTGGCACTACTGACATTTTGGGCCAGATAATTCGCTTTTGTGGGACTGTCCTGTACATGGTGGGATGTTTAGCAGCATCCCTGGCCTCTACCTATTAGATGCCCATCACATTCACTTCCCGGTTGTGACAACTTAGAATGTCTCCAGACACTGACCAGTGTTTCCTTTGGAAAGAACTGCAGTGTGAACAACGCTTTGGAGCAAACTCCTGAAATTGGAGTCACCTTGGATGCTCTGGGAAATGCTGTTGACCCTGGCTCCTGATGCTGCCTGACGCCTAGACCCTCTCCCCAGAGGTTTACCCATGGCCATCAGTCCAACAGCCTGGCTTCTGGGGCCTGCCAGGAGCATAGATGAGATGCTCTTCTTAATGCCAACTCTAGTCCCATCCTTCCCCTAGCTGCTTTCCTTCTTCCCCACTATCCATTCCTGGGCTGAGAGGGAGACACCATGGGGAAGGTGATGTGGCTGAGGGCATTTGGATGTAATCAGAAAAGCAGAAGGAGAGACAAGGGAAGACTGAGGTGGCTGGGATATCATTCAGGCAGAGGCTGTATCCCTTCTGCTCAAACCCTTCCTCCAGCTGCTCACCCTGTCAACAGGACAAATGACAGAACCCCCAGCCTGCAAATCCCCACACCCATCTCTTCCTTTTTCCCTACCAGATCCACGCGTGCTTCAGCCAAAGCCATGCCCTCCACACCCCAAACACACCACACTAGCCCCTCCATCCTGCCACTGTCTTGAATAAAAAAGATGCAAGGCTCTCTGTATTCTGACGTAAATAAATAAAATCTGCATCCTTGTCTTAGCATCTGACAAATCAGGGGCTTTCTCCATTCTTGAGCAAAACTTTATTTTAATCACAATGAATGGGAAATTCCAGGATACAGAAAGACAAAGAGCAGTCAAAATAGTTGTATTGTCACCTTCGTCAAATTTAACACTCAGACACATCCAGCTGTCAGCAACCCTGCATCCACTCCTTAGCTGGAAGGTGAGATTTGTCAGTTGTCTGAATGGTTCTGGGACCTGAGTTGGTTCCGCTCTCTTGGAGATGAGGAGTGTTCGCCAGGGGCAGTGCTTACTCCTGGCAGTTGAAACTGTCACCAGAGAGGAGTGTGTTTTGACTCTCAGTTTTCCCTCAGAAGTAGTAGTTTTGCAGGGACCATCAGTCACAGCTGTTTTACCACTCTTGAGATTCCAAGAGGCAAGTTTCTCTTTTCTCTATAGAGGTAGAGTAAGTAAGCCAATGCAAGAAAGGCTTTTGGCAGGGAATTTTCTCCACTGATGCCATGGGGAAGAGGCACACAGAGAGTGGCATGGCTTGGTGAAGAGTAACAGGCCAAGTCCCAGCCTTCTAACTCTCTCAGTCTCCCCTGAGATGGGCGAATCTTTACACCAGGTCCTGGATACTTTTCCCAGAAACCTTTCCGCAGCCAGTGTAGGCTTCTCATGGCCTCTTGATCGGCCTGGCTTAGCTTGCTTCTGCTTCTGAGCCTCTGCTGTTGCTATGACTTCTGCCTGGAAAACCCCTTTGGACTTCCCTGGCAAATATAGTCTAGGCATCCTTCCAGACCCTGTGGGGAGGGTCTCATGGCTGTGGTTTCATAGTTGGAGGGTGGGTATAGAAGGAACTGGAGCCATTCCCTCCTCTCTACCTTGAAGCTTTCCTGGATACCCCAGTCCTTGGAGCTCCTGGGGAATGCCAGTTCTCTGTGGTGCCTCTTTTTACAATCCCGACAGTTAATTTGGAAGCTCACCTCGGCTCTTGTCCCACACCCACCAAATTTGGAAAATCAATCCCCTCTGGAGCAGTTATGCCAGGCAAACCTATTTCCAGAAACTGTCTCCCAGCAGAGTGATATTGAACAATGTACTTAACCTCTCTCTGAGCCTCAGTTTTCCTCATCCATCAAGTGGGTGAGGGTGTTGCTGGGATTAAATGAGATCAAGTACTTAGCTATGGGTAGTTATAGCTATGGCAACTTCCTGTCAGACCCCCTGCTGGGTCCTGCTCTGGGGAAGGTCTCATGGATGTGGTTTCACAGTTGGAGAGGGGGTGTAGAAGGAACTGGAGGTATCCCTGACCTCCCATGTTGCCTTCCTTCCTGTATCACTGCTCTGTGGCCACTGTTCTACCATCACAGAGAAACTCAGTGAGCCACAGAATCCATTCCTTGAACTGACATCAGATCTGTGAGGCTGCAGCCTGTTTGGTAGGCATTACAGCACGGCACAGTTCTGTTTCCTTCCCACCCCAATGGCACTTGTGAACTCTCTGTGTGCATTCAGTAGGATGCACCTTTGCATTATCTCCATGTTATAGATGAGAAAACAGAGGCTTAGAAACCTAAGGTGACCTACTCAGGGTCTCACATGTATCTCACAGATAGCAGGGGACACCCAACCCTTGACACCCCACCCAATTCTGCGTACTCATGTGCTGACCAACACCTGTCCGCCCCTGCCCTATATGACCATAACATGCCCACGAGCTGAGGCTGCGTAGTGCTCAGGCCAAGGAGATCAGTTGTCAGCTTGTGGAGAGCATGTTCTTAACAATCATGAGGAATACACCTTGACCTGGGATTTCAAGACCTCTGTTGAGGTCCTTGGAAAAATTATTTGAGCACAAGCCATGAACTGGGCCTTTGGGGACAGATTTTACAGGCTCTGTGGCATCAGTTGTTTTGGGTGGGGTGGGAACTGGTGGCAGTGGCAGTAGGGAAAAGTTGGTGGTTGGGAGCATTCAGCAGTCTTCAGGAGCAGTGAGGTAGCCCTGCCAGGGATGGAGAGGAAGGCAGAAGACTGCTATTTTTGTAGACAGCAAAAGAAATTCTGTGTTGCGATAGTTCCATACCATTCTGGGGTGAGGATGGTTACACTGTAAAGAGAGCGTTCCACTTCTGCTAGGTTTGCCATGAAGATGTTTCCCAGCACAGGTGACAGCTTGTTCTTGAGACCCCACTATGTGCAATGCCATAGGATTAAATAAAAGAGTAAGCACAGGGGAGGGGCACCTGTCCTCCCAGAGAGGAGGGGCCAAGAAGGCTACATCCGCAAGCACTGTCCTTAGGGATGAATAAGTAGGAGAGAGGGACAGGGCTTTCCAGGCAGAGGAGGAGCCTAGGCAGGAAATAGGAAGGGCTGGAAGGAGTGCTGGAGGTGAGAGGGAGAATGGTGTGTCTCAGGAAGTGAAAGCAGGGCAGTCTGGTTGGTGCTATGGTGCAGGGGAAGAGGTTTGAGGGGAGCAGAAGAGCAGCCAAGGCCAGTCTGTGTGGAAGCTTCAGCTGCCTATCTGAGTGGCGACGCTGGTCCTGGTCAGCAGGGATAGGAGAGCAGGGAATATTCACAAGGGGTGAGGGTGCAGGTCCCATGGTTGCCTTAGGCATGATCGAAACCACTGCCACCTGAGACTGGCTTTCTGGAAAAGATGCTAGGCAAGGGTGGTGATGGTATGAAGAGACAGTCAAGTACCACATACAGATGCTGTGTAAAAAAAGGAGGATCTGGGAGTGTGGGGCAGAGTGAGGGGCCTGGGTGAGGTGGGGAACTAGGCTCAGATGGAGAAAACAGGCAGGGGAGACACAGAGCCTCCACCCAAGCTGAAGAGCCAGGCCCCAGCTCAGTCCTCAGACTCAGGCAACCCCTCTGAGTGAGCTGGGTCATAAAATCCCACAGGGCATCAGGAGACAAGATGCTTTGTCAAATTCAGGCTCATTATTAACAATATAATAATGTTAGAAAGTGCAGGAACTATATAAAGAAGAAAATAAAGCCACCTAGATCCCATCATTCCACCATCTAGAGATAATCACTTCTAAATATTTTGTTATTTACTATTCCCTTTCATTGCTACTACAACATAGAGTATAATAAATGAATATTTGTTACAGCCTGTTTTCATGCTACTGACAAACACGTACCTGACACTGGGAAGAAAAAGAGGTTTAATTGGATTTAGAGTTCCACATGGCTGGAGAGGCCTCAGAATCATGGCAGGAGGCAAGAGGCACTTCTTACATAGTGGCAGCAAGAGAAAATGAGGAAGAAGCAAAAGCGGAAACCCTTGATAAACCCATGAGATCTTGTGAGACTTAATTCACTATCACAAGACTAGCATGGGAAAGACTGGTCCCCATGATTCAATTACCTCCCCCTGGGTCCCTCCCACAACATGTGGGAATTCTGGGAGATAAAATTCAAGTTGAGATTTCGGTGGGGACATAGTCAAACCATATCAATAGGTGTAAAATAAAAATGAATATATATTTTTAAAAACTATAACTGGTATTGCATCATACACAGTTTGGTATCATGATTTTTTTTGCCCAAAATATAGTGAATAGTTAACTTAAAAACTCTTCAAAGCCCAATTTAAAAGATTGCCTAGTCACTTGTCATACTGACGTGCTGCAATCCATTTTTCTATTTTCTTATTGTTGGACTTTTAGTTTGTTTTGCATTGTCTACTTTTATAAATAATATGACGGTAAATTTCTTTAACTTCATATCTGGTTATTTCCTTAGAATAGATTCTTGGAAGTGGAATTACTGAATCAAAGGCTATGACTATTTTAAGAATTGAGATATATATATATATATATATAGTCAAATTACCTTGCAGTAAGACTGTGCCTATTTACACACGCTAGCTGTGTATGTCAGCCTCTCCATACACCATCACAAGCATTGAAAACTATCGGTACATCAACCTTTGCCCTTATGATAATTGATACATGGTAACTCTTTCTAATTTTCATTTTTATTACCATGGAGATTGAACAATTTTTAAGCATAAATTAATCTTGTGTGGGCCAGACATGGTGGCTCATGCCTGTAATCCCAGCACTTTGGGAGGCTGAGGCAGGCAGATCACCTGAGGTCGGGAGTTCGAGACCAGCCTGACCAACATGGAGAAACCCAATCTCTACTAAAAATACAAAATTAGCTGGGCGTGGTGGCACATGCCTGTAATCCCAGCTACTCGGGGGGTGCTGAGTCAGGAGAATTGCTTGAACCTGGGAGGCGGAGGTTGTGGTGAGCCAAGATCACGCCATTGCACTCCAGCCTGGATAACAAAGAGTGAAACTCCGTCTCAAAAAAAAAAAAAAAAAAAAATACCTGTTTGTGTGCGTGCATGTGTTTGTATTTTAAAAATTCATATCCTAAGTTCCTTTTTCCTACTTTAATGGCATGAGTATTTAAATATCAGTTGGAAAAAAAAATACTCTTCCAACCTACCTCAGAGCTGTTGTGTTTCACAGCAAAGTCTACGGCACAGCCGTGGCCATAGCTCTGACCGCCTGAAGCTCTTTGAGGGCCAGGTCATGATCTTACTCAGTCCTAGATCCCCCTCATCCCCCAACACTTTGTGCCAATGTGTGTTGCACACAGAAAAGTGCTCAACAAATGTTTGAATCAAATTGGACATAATTAATGCTCCCAGCAAGCTGAGACTTCTCCCTTTAGCCTGGAGGTAGAACTGAGCTTTCCAGAGATGTATAGCATTTGCTCTTCTGTGTCTCTTTCACAGACCTGCAGGGAACGAAGAAGAAGGTTAAACGAGGACAGGCAGCTCTGAAGGGACTGTCCTCCACAGTGACAGAACCGTCATGAGTTTCGGGAGAGCTTGGTTCTGAGAGAGTGCTGCTCAGTCCCATGCAGGCACCAGCCCTGCCCCCTGCCCTGATCGGAAGTCATAAGCCATGATTCATGCTGTTAGGAGCAATTTTCATTCTTAACCTTTCTGATCTGTCTCTTCCTGATTGGTTTGTCGGCCACTCCCTTTCTCAAAGTATTTCTGCTCATGACACCTTAATTGACTTTCCATATTTTTCTGTCCATAGCTCATTAAAATCCCATCTTCTTGCATATAATGATGTGCAAGTGTGTGAAGCTCTGCATTCCAAATTTCGGGTACTTTGAAGTTTGGAGTCTTTACACTCTGACATTCTTGGCCCTTTGCTGGGCAGGGAAATGATGAAGATCAATTTGTCTCTCACCACCACTTTCAAAATCTCTTGGGCAATGCCAAGAGAGGTATCCAGTGGCATATGAGAGCGCATGGAGAGATTACTTCTTCAACCTAGCCAAGTGTTGATTTCCCAGCTATTGAAATGCCCCTCACATATTCCTCGATCCGCCCCTCTCTGACGTAAACAAGGTGTCTTCTGCAGGTCTGGCTTCAGAATCTGCTCCATACCGGTCACCTCCTTCTGTGCAGAATTCTGCATTTCCATTTCCATGAACTGATGTAGTCTTCACAATAGCCCAAAGCTAGGCTGTTGCCTTTATGCCCATTTTATTGACAGAGAAACAAAGCATTGAGAAATCAGTCCACCCAGTTCTCCAGTAGCTTCTGGATGGGCCCAGTCCTCCCACCAAGCCTAACGTGCTTGCCATCCTGCACGTTTTAGTGAAAAGGCGTCTCTTCTGGAAGCAGGCTGACATGTGGGCCAGCCACTCTCAGAGCCCAGGCAGGGCTCCTACTAGCGGGAGCCCCCTGAGAGAGAATCTCTTCTGGTGGTTCAAGATTGTCTGATCAGGTGGTGAGCAGGAACACAGAAAAGAGCTGTAGAGGATCTGAACAAAACCACGAATAAGCTAAGAGCAGCCTTTTGATTATGACTGTGGACCCCCAGGGGCCTGGCAGGAGGATGTTGGTGTTCATGGTCCCAAGCAGGACGTGCCCAGTGGCCTGGATCCCAGGGGGCATGTGGGAGCCAGTTTTCAGTGTCAGTGCAGATTCCAGCCTTGCCTGTCCCCAGGGCAGAGCTTCTAATAGGAGCTGTGGGTATTTTTAGTCTCACGTGTGCAGGCACAGGGCAAGGCAAGCTGGACGGGAACAGCTAATAAGCCTCGGTCCTTATTAAGTTGGGAAGGATGAAATGAGGGGAGGAGGGGGAGCCTGGTGGAACTTTTCACATGTCTCATTTTCACAAAACTCTCTTTCTGTAATTCACAGAGAAATATTGAGGTCAGGGTGATTACGCACAGGCCCAGTTGCAGAAACCTGAAAGTGGAGCATGTTCAGGTCCTATGGGCTGTTGGCCTCCTCCCCACAGGGTTCTGCTCTGCCCTCCAGGCAAGGAAGTTGGGTTGAAGGGATGAGCAGCTTTAGGGCTTGGTTGTCAAGGCTCCAGGGGTGGTGGTGGGGGCTTCGAAAAGGACTAGATTAGAAACCAGTTCCTAACATGATGCTGAAAGCCACAGGGAATAGTTGAATGGTATCAGCTATTAACCTGAGTTCACAGATGAGGAAATAGAGGCTCAGTGAGGTGCGGGACTTGGTAAGGTCTCATAGTTCGGAAGTGGCAGAGCTAGGGTTCACATCTGGTGTCCTAGACCAAGGTGTGCCATTATTTGCCCCCAACAACAGGCAGTTGTCTGTAAGCCTCATTTTTCATTTTACTTAACCCATGAAGACCTTTCTTTTTTCTATGCCAACTCCGTATCAGGAAGTCTATCACTGGAATGGGGCAGTGAGGATGATACAATTCCTGCTCTTGAGGAGCTCTCGATTTAGTGAGGGCAACATAGAGTCCACTCCCAGCTGGACTTTGGTGCAGTGAGTGTGCAAGCTTGCCCTGTGGGAAAAGCAGACTGGGAAGTGAAATCGGCAGCTTTCCAACCTTTGGTATTGAGCATGAGGACAGTCAAGGCTAGTACCGTCTCACGCAGTCCACTAGTACCATCCGTTTTCCTTCTGACATCCTCTTCTGAGGGTGAGACTGGAGAGACGGCTAGGAAGGGGCGAGTAAGTCCTCAGCCCTTTTCTGGGCCCTGTGGCTATGGCAGTCTGTGGCAGGACTCCCTTAGCGAGGATGTGGGCAAGGCTGGAATGCAGGTGGCACCTGGGCCTGGTTGTTGTCGGCTACCCTCTTCCTCACCACCCCCATCTTTATGGTTTGAGAGCAATTGGAGAGAGAATGAAAATTGTGATTTGGGGTGAAAGCGTTTTTGTTTCTTGCAGCTTTCCTGCCCAGCCCAAAGCCAGCCATGGCATGTGCTTCTGCCTATCTATTTATCCCTCCACTCCACCATATACTTGAGCACCATGCTCTTTCATATCCATCCATCCACTCCATCTATCCACCCATCCATTCACACTCTCATCCATCCCACTTAGCTATGCCTTTCATCGCAACCTAGACACAGCTGAGGCAGGTGGATCACCTGAAGTCAGGAGTTTGAGACCAGCCTGGCCAACATGGCAAACCATCAGCCAATCCTACTCTTCTATTCCTTCCATCTAATATGCTTTGTCCATTCACCCATTTATTCATTCACTTGCCCCCCTCCCCCCATTCCCATCCAATTACAATTCCTTCATTCCATCTGTAACCGACAATGTGTTCTAGGCCTGTGTCTGGTGTTGTGGGGATACACAGATGAACATATCTCTCTCTTGTAGTTGACCTATAAGAGAGTGTATAGATCCACTTATGAAGATAACAGTGGAATTGAAGAGGGTCCCAAGAGAAGCAATACAAAGAATCTGGCTAAAGAGGAAGAGAGAGCTGAAAGAGCAGCAATTGAAATGTTTGGCAGTCTCCTTTCTGGGAAGATACTATGAAAAGAAAGACAGACAGACGGGGAGAGAGAGAGAGGAGATAAAAGGGAAAAAGGGAAGGAAGGCAGGAAGGCTGGAAGGCAGGAAGGCAGGAAGGAAGGGAGGAAGGGAGGAAGAAGGGAAGGAAGGAAGAAGTAGGGAATGAGGGTGCTATGGGCTGAATATTTGTGTCCTCCTCAATTCATATGCTGAGATCCTGACCCTTAAGGTGATAATATCAAGAGGTGGGGCCTTTGGGAAGTGATTAAATCATAGGCTGGAGCCCTCATAAATGGAATTAGTGTCTTTGTAAAAGCTGTTCAAACAACCTCCTTTGTCCCTTCCACCGTGTGAGAACATAACCAAGAAGGTGCCGGCCGGGCACGGTGGCTCCCAGCTGTAATCCCAGCACTTTAGGAGGCTGAGGTGGGTGAGTCGCCTGAAGTCAGGAGTTTGAGACCAGCCTGGCCAACATGGCAAAACCCTGTCTCTACTAAAAATACAAAAATTAGCTGAGTGTGGTGGCGTGTGCCTGTAATCACAGCTACCCGGGAGGCTGAGGTGGGAGAATTGCTTGAACACAGGAGGCAGAGATTGCAGTGAGCCAGGATCACGCCACTGCATTCCAGCCTGGGAGACAGAGGGAGACTCCATCTCGAAGAAAAAAAAAAAAGCTGCCATCTTTGAACCAGGAAGTGTGCTCTCAACAGGTACTGTATTTGCTGGCACCTTCATATTGGACTTCCCAGTGTCCAGGGCTGTGAGAAATAAATTTCTGTTGTCTATAAGCCACCCAGTTTATGGCATTTTGTTATAGCAGTCCAAATGAAATAAGACTGCGGGAAAGAAAGAGGGAAAAGTACGTATTGGGTACCCACTCTATGCTGGGGCCTTTGCTAGGTGCCTTCACAATCTTAATCATCCCGACAACCTTTTGAGATGGTTAGTTACCTTTATTTTAGAGATGAGGAACTAGGCTCAGAAAAGGCAGCTGTTCAGCATAAATAAAACACAAACAGCGGGGTAGTTCAAATATGTTTGCTAATACAGAACATCAGAATGGAGCTTGAAGCAAACATGTCCAGGACAATTGGAAAGCATGCTACTTGACAGTTTCTGGGCTGAGCTGCCTGAAGGTGTATGTGATCAGGAACCACGAAGTCTATTGCACAGTGAGAAGGAGGTGGTGGGCATACACAGCTGTTGGAGTGATGCCAGGTTGTATCTGTTTGACAGGGAATTAGAGCATCTCTTGGCAGCTGTATCAGATCCAGGGTCCTACTGGAAGATTCCTGACCCTGGGCTCTCTGGCTAGAATTTGCCAGGTACCCTCAGGCCAGATCCATGGGCATTCACACAGCCAGTTTAATATCCAGCTTCGCTGTTCTAGTCCAGGATCTCCTCTTGGGGATAAGGGTGGAGGTAGAGCAGAACCCCAGAGAGGAGAGGAGCTTTGCCTCCCACTGCTAGTGTTTCAGCCAGGGCTCCATGCACCCCAGATACAGGCCCCTGATACCCAGTATGTGCACAGTTTTCTGCAGGTACATCATTCCTGGCACTTTCTAGATCCATACCCCGTGCTCATTGCTTGGCACCTCCAAACTGTCCCCTGAGCATTCTGATGAGTCTCTGAGGAGTATTGATTGACAATTGCTGTCCCATGGCTGGAGCGCTCCTGAATGGTGAGGTAGGTGGCTCAAGTAACCAAGAGCTCTAGTGACATCCCAGTGTGAAGGGCTTGGTTGCGGGGAAGCAGACCAGCAGTTCACTAAACAGATGCCTTTTCACTGCTGCAGAGCCTGTGGAGTAAGGATATGGCAGAGGCTGGGGGAGAGTGTCAGTGCTAATTAGATATTCTAGAATGATAGAGCTCTCATTCATGTGAGCCCTGCTGCTGCCCACAAACCCCAGGGGCCTCCTATTCTCCGAAGTCAGTCTGTCTGTTCAGAAACCTATTTGGCTTAGCCTTTTCCAATTCCAGAGAGCAGAGTTTGGGGGAAGGGAGTACAGGTTCTCAAGTCCTGCTTCGGGGTCCCGTGGATCAGTCCCTGGGATGCAGGGCCTGAGAGGGGCCAGGAAGGAGAGATATGGGGATGGGGAGAGTGGCTGCCCCAGGCTTGAGTTACCTCAGCCGTCCTTCCTCCCCTGCTTTCCTCTTGGCACGGTGGGGCCGCCCACTGGCCAGCTCAGCCTCAGCTGTCCTCCGTGCTCACCATGTAATCCCTGCCAGGAAGAGGGGAGGGAAACCTGAGCCAGGCCTTCTCCCACTGCATCCTGCCATCCTGTCCTCCCTACAGCCAGAAGGGAGGGGAGGGCAGGGTGGGGACAGGGAAGGGCAGGGCTCAGGGAGAGCTTCTAGGCCTAGCTGCTGCTGCTGGGCTGCTGAAGTGCTAGGCAGCCTGTGGAGTGTGTGGGAACTGCAAGACTCAGGCCTTCCCTCTGGAGCCGGCGCCTAGGGGCTGCTCTGGCCTCCTCTGGCATCTGGACACCTGTTAGGCTGCTTCCATTTGCTGCCTGCCCTTTGCTTCCCTGTGTCTTGGAGAGCCCCTGCTGGGTATTTTTATTTTCATCCTAAAAAGGCCGTCTAGAAGCCAGGGAGTTGAAGTCCCAGCATTCCCAGGCGAGTCAGAGCCTCAGCCTCCTTATCTGTACCCCAGCAGCAGTCATGCCCACTGCCCAGGGTGGAAGGCAAAATGAGGCAATGCAGAGTGTGCCCTCGGCACACATCCAGGCACACAGTGGTGACTGCTCGAAAGCAGCAGCAGCCCAAACCTGAACCAGGATACAGCCGCAGACACGCAGCCTGGAGGCTGACCTCACACTCGGGGGCTTCTCTGGAGCACTGGATGGGAAGAGCAAGGACAGAGACAGCCCCCTGTACGTGCCCCTCACTCTGGGATCTCAGAATCATCAGGGTGGTGATGTATGCACAGGAGTTTGTGAGGGGTGGCTGTCTACGGCAAGGATGGGGCCATTTGCTTGTGTTTTCCTAGAACAGCCTACCTCCTGGCACATGACAGGTGTTCCTTTAAGCAATTCTGCGTGTGTGCATGCGTGTAACCTGGCCATTCAAACTTTAGCCATCCTACTAGTGCCATAGGATGTTGGAAGAGTCTTTTCACTTTTTTGGGCCCTGGTTTTCTCATCTGAATAATGGGTATACTGATTCCTGCCTAAAGGGCTGCTCTGAATTCAGCACTGGCCCACTGCCTGGCCTGCAGGAAATAAAGGGTTCCTTGACATCTGTTTCCCATATCCACCATTGCAGAGATGTTTCTTGGGTTGCTTTGGGGTCTGACCCAGGAAAGAAGGGGAGGGAATGGTTGGGGTAACGGACAGGGATCCCAGGCTTCTCAGCAGACACTCGCATGCTCTGCAGACTGAGGTGGGCGAGCCACCCTCAGGTCAGCTACATAAGGCCACTTCTGGTCCTACCTGGTAGGTCTGGGAGAAGTCAGGTAGGGGGCTTAGGGCACTCCAGACTGGCTTCTTCTCCCCATCTCCTGGTATGAAGGGGACTGGGCTGGGGGAATGGGTCTGGGGCATCTAAACTGCTATGACCACTTCCTCTCAGTAAGAAAGGTCAGGGCTGGCCTGGGGTCTATGGGGGACCCCTACCTGCTGGTGCTGCCCTTGGACCTAGGAAAAGCCTACTGCAAGCAAGGCTCCCCTTACCCCATCCAGTTCCCTGAGGCCGGGCTTCTGGCCCCTGGAGTGGCTATTGCATAAGCAAGGCGGGAGCCCAGCCCATCTCAGGGTTACCAGAGGCAGGCAGGCCTAGGGCTGGGCCTGGACCTGGATCACAGTGGTGACAGCGACCTGTTTGTGGCAGGACATTTTGCACTCCCCAGGTGGTTGCTGAAAAGCTGCCACTGAGGGAGGGGCCTCCATGATGAAAAGGGGCCTCTGACAGCCATCTGTTCCCAGCCACCAGCCCGGAGTCCTCCAGGAAGGGTAAAGACAGGGGAAGAGAGAGAGGGAGAGACAGGGACATAGACACACACACACACACACACACACACACACAAACAGAAACATACACACACAGAGACACAGGGACAGAGAGAGACAGAGATGCTCAGAGACAGAGAGATAAACAGAGACACAGAGACATAGGGACAGAGAGAGGAAGAAAGAACTGCAGAAAGGCAGAGAGACACATATGGAGGAAAGATAGCCAGAGGAAGGGGACAAAGAGGCTAAGAATGAGGATGAGAGAAGTTGAGGGACAGAAAGAGACAGAGACAGAGACATTGGGAAAGAAACAGAAGGACAGGACAGTCAGAGAGGGACAAAGAAAGACAGAGAGAACAACAGAAACAGAACAAAGGGAGCCAAAGGGATCAAGAGACAGAGAGACAGAGAGACAGAGACATTGCCTGAGACAGATAGAGAGGGTGCTTGTGGCAGTGGCTGGGGTCAAAGTGCGGGTAGAGAGAGAAAAATGTCTTGGGCAAGCTCTCTGATGGAAGGAGGACCCTTATGAGCCAAGCCCCTTCCAGCCTTAGCACATTCAGAGGGAACAAGCCACACGGGAACACAGCCTCTGGGTCCAGGATCCTGACCGTGGTTTTCAGCCCCCTGCCTGACTTCCCCCAGACCTACAGGGTGGGGCCAGGTTTTCTCATCTGCCTTTCCAGGTACTCTAACAAAGACTCTAACACAGACTCGCCTGCAGGGCACGTGAAAATGCAGGTGCCCGGGCCCAACCCAGAGTCTGATTCACAGGTCAGGAAGACCAGAAATCTGTATTTCCAACCTGTTCCCAGAAAAGTCTTTTGTAGGGATTGCACCAATCACAATGAGAAATGCTGCACCAGGATATTCCAAGCACTGGTTCCCCATCTCCCTCTCCTCTCTCCCCCACTGTGGTGCCCCTGAGTGGGTAGGGGTCAGGCTGGAGCCAAGGCAGGGGGTGTCTGAGGGTACTTTGTCCACAGTTGCTGGAGGCTTCCTACACCTTTTGCTTCACCAGCTAACAATCCCCCGGGAAGGAGTAGAGGCCTTCCATTGCCCTGGTCAGGCAGCCTGGGAGGCACCTCAGAGGTCATGACTCAGTCCCAGCCCCTCTGCACTGTGGGGGAGTCTCAGTCGCCGGGACAAGGCAAAAAAGACACATGGCACATTCATTTATTCAGCTCTGCTATGTGCCAGGCTCATTTCATTCTCTTAAATAGATTAGGGATCCTCATTGACACCACCTTAGGGATGATGAAATGAGGTCTAGAGATGGCAAGTAACATGCCCAAGGTCACACAGCGAGCCAGTGGCACAGCTTGCACTAGAATCTGGGTCTGTCTTACCAGAAAGCCCATGCTCACTCCCAACGTCCCTGTCCCCTGTGTCTATTCATGGCTCTATTGCCTCTCAGGCTAAGATCCCAACTCAGCTCTGGGCTCCTCTTTGCGTCCTCCCCATCCAGTCAGTGTCTGGGCCTGCCCGTGCCAGCCCCACAACAGCTCTCATTCATCACCACCTTTTTCCACGGTGTGCCTCTTCCCAGATTCAACCTTCACGCCGCTGGCCCAGCAATAGGCAGCCATCTTCCAGCTCACTTCTCCCCCACTAACGTTGTTACATAAACCTCTGGAAGTGAGTGAGGTGATTTTAAGTGGCTGTCTTTCCAGGTACTCTAACAAAACACAGTCCAAGGCAAATTTCTATGCTAACACTTTACAGGAGAGGAAGAGTCCGGGTGGGATGCAGTTTCCGGGCAGCAAGCTTGAGAGGAATGCTGTGAGGTGGTGGCGGGGGACGCAAATTCAGGGGGTGCGTTACTGAGTTGGTCACAGTCTTTAGAACAAAGCTTCTTTCTTTGGACACCTGGGTTATTTCCAGAAAAAAAAATCATGCAAACAGTGTGTATATATGGGTGAAAGGACAAGGAATTTACCCCCTCCGTCCCATCTCTTAAGTGGCACTGGTAAGAGTTCACTCCGGGTGAGACACTAATTTCCCTGCACTTCTGGGTTGTTGCTTGGGCAGCTGTGGGACACACTGGCTGGGTGTTCAGCTGTGGCCACTCCCATGGTGGTGGGCATGGTGGAGGCTGTGTCATGCCCAGACCTCACCCCTTGAGAAGGCGGAGATGGCTGGTCTGCTGTGAGATGAAGTGAGGAAGCCAGTAGCCAGGTTCTCTTCTGGGCAGGCAACCAAGGCCCTGGGGTAAAGAGAGCCAAGTGGCTCTGCTGGGGATCATCAACCGGGTATGATACAGAAGGCATCTTTTATCAGTGAGTGAGATGATACAGAGTAAAGTAGGCAACAAATAGAAATCAGTTTGATCAAGTTCAAACTGTATTAAAAATAATAGACTTGATAACAGGAAAGCAACAGGGTCAGTGGAACACTCACGGGTCTGCCTCCAGATGTATCTGCCCTGGCGACACATCCTGAGAGGGACTCTGTGGCTCCAGGTGTGGTGGCTGGTATGCCTTATGCTCCAACCAGCATTATGGTTCTCACTGAGGACAGACCTGCAGGAACTGCTCCACATCTGACCTCCATCTCTGCCCAAACCCTGCTGATGGAAATACCTGGAACTGGCAGTGTGGGCCAATCTGGGTTGGTCTAGGGGCTGCACTGTGATGCTGCCTTGGAAGGAGGAGTTGGGAGCCTGTAAAACTGTGTAAATCCAAGTCTGCGCTTGCTGGACTCCTGAGTCTCTCTGACCTCCTGTTTTTTGTGCAACTCTGGCCAGGTTAGGGAGGGAGGAAGCCATGAAGCCTGTGGTCATGAGAACACCTCATCTGCCAAGCTGTCTCCCTCAGCCTGAGGAGGAAGCTGAGGATAGAGAAAGGCTTTCCAGGTGTGAAATGCTCAAAGGGGGAGCTTCCTGGCAGCCCTTACCCCCCAGGAATTGAACCCACCTAGAGAGAAGAGCAGAAATAGGAGGTGGCATTATAAGGTAATCTTCTTGACTATTGAGACAAGCCAAGGACATATCATGGAGCTGCTTTTAGCAAAGCAGACCTTCAGGATCTTCCCCATCACTTTCTGTCTGGGTGGTGTTCAGTTCACCCTCATGATAAAATCACTTATAGTTCTTTTAACTGAACTCTGTGGTTCTTCAGGTCGATGACCATGCACATCTTGTAGATTTCCATATTTCCATTTCTCACTTTCCATTTTTCCCTTGGATTGGTTTCTTCTTAATAAAGCACATCTTATTGTCACATTTCCATCAAAAGGCCACCACCTCCACCTCCGCCACCTCCACTACCTCCACCACCTTCACTCCCAACCCCAACCCCAACCCCCAATGAACTTGTCTTATATCTCAGAAACCCTCAATTTTCAAAGTAGCAAGCAATGGAAAGGAAAGCTGACTGGTGCAGTCTAAGAACACAGACCATGGATTTAGGGCAGTATGCTTCCTTCTTTTTTTTTTTTTTTGAGACAGGGTCTTACTGTGTTATCCAGGCCAGGCTAGATTCCAGTGGCACGGTGGTCACAGCTCACAGCAGCCTCAACCTCCTGGGCTCAAACGATCCTCCCACCTCAGCTTCTCAAGTATCTGGGACTGCAGGCGTGCGCCACCACATATGCCTTAATTTTTTTTTTTCTTGCAGAGAGGGAGTTTTGCCATGTTGCCGGCTGGTTTTAAACTCCTGGGCTCAAGTGATCCACCTACCTTGGCCTCCAAAAGTGCTGGGATTACAGGGGTGAGCCACCATGTCTGGCCCTGGCCTTGTGAACCTGTTCTTGGGGTTCTGGTCAGACACTGTGTTGGGGTAATGTCCTGCCCACTCCCTCCACCCTGTCACTTGTGGCCCATGTAATCCAGAAGTCTGGCAGTGCAGTAATGAGCACGGTCTTGGGCCCAGGTTGCTCTTCAGCTGGTTGGCATAATATGGCTGCCCCAGGCTGTTGACAGGTACTATCAGTTCTGATTGATCAGCTTCTGCGTGGTGTGGATCATTAAATATTTTGCATAACACCAGTGCTACCTCATGAGAACTGTGACTCAGTTTATGTTACTTATTGAAGAGACTAATGGTGATTTCCGTGATGACAAAGCTCTTTAGCTCCATGGTTTCTGTAGGACTAAAGTGTCTGGTTAATTGAGTCAAGATTTTAAATAAAAATAGAGCCAGCGCACGTTAAAAAGATGGAATCTGGGGTATGGCAAATAATTTCTGGGCACAAGAAAAGGTTTCAATGGTTACAGACTGAATGTTTATATCCCCTCAAAATTCATATGTTGAAACCTAATCCCCAGTGTGATGATATTTGGAGATGGATCCTTTGGGAGGTGGCTAGGGCATATGGGCAGAGCCCTTGTGAATGGGATTAATACCCTTTTGAAAGAGACCCTGAAAGCTCCCTTTCCCTTTCTGCAATGAGAGGACACGGTGAAAAGTCTACAGTCTGCAACCCGGAAGAGTGCCCTCGTCAGAACCCCACCATGTTGGCACCTTGATCTCAGACTTTCAGCCTCTAGAACTATGAGAAATAAATTCCTGTTGTTCATATGCCAGTCAATAATATAGCAGCCAAATTAAGACAATAATCCAAATCAAAAATGATTTTTGAGGCTCTCTGAGCTATCTTCACAGAAAGTTTTACAAGCTGTTTGCCTCCAATATGAACACACTCTTCCCCAAACCACACATGTAAAATGTAAATTTTGCTTAAGAAGGGGTTGCTAACCACGGAGGTACCTGATCTGATGAAAACACTTGAGGAGATGCTCTGGGAGAATCTTAGATGATCATCGTCAGAGTCTCCAGTGTGAAGAGAACAGAGTGGGGATCAGTGGAGAAAATAAGGCAGTGAGTGTTCCATCGTTGTAAGGGAGGTCTGTATGGAGTCAGCCAGCCATGGAACAAGAGATGGTGCTGTTGAGAATGGTGGTAAATTCCTAACTCTCACATTAGCAGGACAGTGAAGTCTGATGACACCATGGCTAGCTGTGGATAAATGGACTACTTATAAACTGAATATAAATGGTTATCATAAGTTTGGGGAGCTATTTGGCAACATCTGATAAAACTGAAATGTGTATACCTCATGAACCAGATCATGTACTTGGTTGCTTATCACAGCAGAGTTTATAAAGCTTAAAAATGGGGAAATGTCCATGGTAGGGGGTATTGTATAAATCGTGGTATCCTCCCATACTGAATACTGTATAGCAGTTACCATGCACGCATTAGATCTACGTGAAAACATGTGGATGGACATCTACAACACAAAACTGAATGAAGAAACTACAGTTGGAAGGATATTATAGTATGACATCATTTAGCTGTAGTTTTAAAACATGCAAAACAATATTATATATTTTCTACAGATACATACAGTTGTGGTAAAAGTCTAAAGCATGAATAGAATGCGCAATTTCAGCATAGTGATTCCTCTGGGGAGGAAGGGAGAAGAAGGCATTGAAAAGGGAGTCATAGAGGTCATCAATACATGTGTCATATTTTACTTTTTAAAAAAGGATCTGACTATACAGCCATAAAAAAGAATGAAATCACGTCCTTTGCGGCAATGTGGATGCAGCTGGAGTCCATTACCCTAAGTGATCGAACTCAGAAACAGAAAAGCAAATACCGCATGTTCTCACTTATAAGTGGGAGCTGGACAATGGGCACACATGGACATGAATATGGGAACAATAGACACTGGCACTCCAAAAGAGGGTGGGGTGGGAGGGGGCTGAGGGTTGAATAATCACCTATTGGGTACATTAGAAGCCCAATCCCTACCAGTACTGCAATATACCCATGTAACAAATGTGCACGTGTATGCCTTGAATCTGAAATGAAATAAAATTGAAAAAAATCTGAAGCAAACATAGAAGAAAAATGTTAACCTTTGTTCACTTCCAGTGGTAGGCATGTATTTGTGATATTACCAACTGTACTTTTCTGTGTGCTTGAAATATTTTATAATGAAAATAATAAATGTACAAAGAAAAAGGAAAATCCACAGTCCTGCCTTTGTGGAAGTGTTTAAACAAAAAGCTGTATGAGTGTCTGCTGGCTACAGTGAACAAATACTTTCTACACAGGGGTGGCAGAGTTGGGGGCTGGTCTGAATGACTGAAAAATCAGAAAAAGGGTTTGAGCCCTTGACACTCATGGCTTGTGGGATACTTTAGCTGGTGGGGATGTGCACCAACTGAGCTGTTGTTTCCTCATCTGTGAAATGGGTTGCTGTGAGCCAAGGGAGGCAATGTGTATGGATGTGGGCAGGGAACAGTGAGTTAAACACAGTGAGGGTGAGGACCTGGGCTGGCCAGAGCTGTCCCTCGGAAACCTGCAGTGACAGATGGTTGTCAAGTAATACCTCAACAAGTGTGTAGGGTGGAGTGTTGAAACCACTTTCAAAAATGACTCTCCTACCTCTCCAAGGACCACAAAACCCCCTCTGTAAAAATTGTTGTACACTGATTTTATCACTAGCCACCAGAGTCAGATTGAATCCATACTATTACCCAGTCACTGCCACGTGTTCATGTGTCACCTCTCTGAGTTTTTTCTTGCTTCTAAAAATGAGTAATAATAGTAGCATATGCTTTGTTGGGTTATTCTAAGGAATAAATGAGATTTCACATATATAATGCTTAGCACAGACTTCAGCACTTAGTAAGCCATCAGAAAATGTTAACCGGTTATTGTGACCATTGTTACTTCTGGGTCTGAGCCTAAAAATGACTAACCAAGAAACATTTTGCTAGCTTAGATTCAGTGATACTTAGGACTTGAAAATAAGGCCAAGGAGAATATGGTTGCTAAATTCAAAATTGTCATGATTCTGGTTGATTTTCTTCCTGATTAGATATTCTGTAGCTTTTATAATTATGCCTCTGAAAAGGGGGGAAAGGCAAATAATCAGAAATCTGGCAAAGGCGGCTGATTTTGCGAGGGGCACCTCTTTCTTCAACTACCCTCATTCCACGGGTCCCAGTACTGTCTTGAACAACTTCTCTTCCCACTCTCTCCCTTGTCTTCTCTCCATGCTGGTTCTTGTCTTCCTCTCACTATTGGTCCTTTCTGTCCTGGCTCTCTATCTACTCATTCTGTCTTCTGGCTTCAGCTCCAGTTATGTGTTGGACACCTGGCCCCTTTCTCCAGCCCAAGCCTCCATCAGCCATTGCCTGGACCATGTAGTAGCTCCCTCCCCATCTCTCTCCACAGCACAGCAGAGTGAGTGTTTAGAAATGCAGCTCTAATCATGTCATGTCCTGGCTTACATTGTTTCAATAGTTTACTTATAGGATGAAGCTCCAGTCTTCAGTAGGACCTGTAAGGCCCTGCATGGGTGGCCTTAGCATCAAGCCTGAGCTCTCCCATCCTTCATAGTACTTCTGCCCCTCTGTGAAAACTCCCAGGATTAAACTTCCCTGAATGAGGTGGATCACACTCTCCTTTATTCTTCAACAGGTCTTCAGGAGTCTTGTTCATACCTGAAGCCTGTGATCATTAAGCAGATGCCACCTTTCATCAATAACCTCATCTCAGAGCCCCTGATCTCTGTTCACTACAGTGCTTTTCACTCATCCTGTCCTAGAACTGCCTCCTCTCTGAGACCTTCTCCAAGTACAGCCTGACATCCCCCTCCAACTGACATCTCCCCTCCAACTGTCTCATGGCCTCATATAGAAGTCCCTGGGCTTCCTGGAGACCACCAGTTCCAAAGTTCCACCCTCCTCCCTGGCCATCAGCTCCTTTTGGCCTCTCTTCTCTCCCTGCTATGCATGGTATCTTCAGTGGTCCATCCAAATGGCTCTCTCACTACCTCTCAGGATTCTCTCATATCCTTCCTTCTACCACACACACCTGACAGAACGTCAACCCTGGCTCAGTGTGGCAGCCAGCCTGGAGAACAAAGCATAGCCCGCCCTGAGGGTCAGGACCTCCTTAATCCCTTCCCCACCCCCTCCACCAACAGATGACCTCATCTCCTACTCCTCCTGCACACCACCTACAGACTTATGCACAGGCACACCATTCTCTCCCTGCTGAGGGGGAACACCCTACCTGGGCTCCTTGGCCCCATTCTGTGGTGAGCACCTGTATTTTTGCTACTCATCATCTATCAATCACTGTTCTGTGAACCAGAGCCCCAAGGTTTCTTTGGGGCCCACTATCTCTTACTGTGATCCCAGGTTTTGCTGAGGTTGATCCTATGTCCAGGTCCAGGTCTAAACTAATCAGCAAAATTCATTTCATTGGATACAGTGATTGGCTTGTGGTTGTGCACATGACTCAGTTTGGACCATTGAGAACCTGGCCCTGACTTTTATTGTACTGGTGGGGTGAGATGTTCTGTCTTTCCTACAGAACACAAACTTCCAGCTATAGAAAGTCATCTCATAGTGTCAAGAAGTGAGTCTGTCATCAACAAAATATAGGCAAACCAAATATAGGAACATATGAAAAGATACTACATCATGAAGAAGTGGGATTTATTCTAGGAATGCAAGGTTGGCTCAACATAAGAAAAGCAACAAATGTAATATATCATATTAATAGAGTAAGGAGAAAAACCACATAATCATCTTAATTGATAGGAAAAAGCATTTGACAAAATCTAACATCATTTCATATTTAAAAAAACCACTCAACAAACTAGAAATATAAGGGAACTTTTTCAATTTGATGAAAAAAATCCATGAATATCACACAAGCAACATAAACTTAATGGTAAAAGACTGAAAGCCTTTCCTGTAACATTTGGAACAGGACATGCATATCTTCTCTTACCATTGCTACTTAAAGAAGGTTCTTTTCTGGGAAATTGGACAAGAAAAAGAAACAAAAAGCAACCAGATTGGAAAGCAAGAAGTAGAACAAATTGAAGATGATGTGATCTTATATATGAAAAATCCCAAGGAACCCAGGAGAAATCATTAAATCTAATAAGTGAGTTTAATAAGGTTGCCGGAAACAAGATCAATATATAAAAATTATTCATTTTTCTATACCCTAGCAGTGAACATTCCAATAATGAAATCAAGAAAATAGTTCCATTCACAAATAGCATCAAAATGAATAAAATACTTAAGAATAAATTCAACAGAAGTACAAGATTTGATACTGAAAACTACAAAAGATCATCAAAAGAAATAAAAGGCCTTTAAAAATGAAAAACATTCTATATTCATGATTGAAAGATTTCATATTAAGATCCCCAAATTGATACACAGATTCAACACAGTCCCAATCAAAACCAGCTGCCTTTTATTGTAGAAATTGGAAAACGTTGAGCACAAAATTCATATGGAAATACAAGGGACCCAAAACAGCCAAAACAATGAAAAAGAACACAGTTGGAGAACTCATACTTTACAATTCAAAACTTACCACAAAACTTCAGTAACCAATACTGTGTCATCTGGCATACAAATTGACAGGTAGATCAATGGAATATAATTGAGGATCCAGAAATAAACCCATATGATTTTAAACAAGGGTGTCAAGACAAACAATAAGCACATGAAAAGATCCTCAGCATCATTAGGCATTAGGAAAATGCAAGTTAAAACCACAGTGAGCTACCACTTCATGTCCACTTTTTTATATATAATAAAAAAGATAAATGATAACAAGTGTTGGCAAAGATGCAGAGAAATTTGATCCCTCAAACATTGCTGGTGGGAACGTGAAATGATATGGCCACATTGGAGTACTTCTGGCTGTTCCTCAAAAACTTAAAACACAGTTACCATATGTACTACTCAGCAATTCCGCTCCTAGGTATATACCCAAGATAGTTGAAAATGTAAGTTTACTCTAAAATGTACATGTAAATAGCAGCATTATTCTTCACAGCCTTAAAGCGGAAACAACCCAGATGCCCATCAACTGATGAATGAATAAACAAGCTCTGGTACCCATACAATGGAATATTATTTAGGCATGGAGAAGAATGGAGCAGTGATACATGCCACAATATGGATGAACCTTGAAAATAATCATGCTGAGTGAAAGGAACCAGTCACAAAAGATGACATATAGTATTATTCCATTTGTATGAAATGTACAGAATGGGCAAATTCAAAGAGATAGAAAGTAGATTAGTGGTTGCCAGGGGTTTGGGGTAGAGAAAAATGGGGGAGTGACTGTCGATGTGTGCAGGTGTTCTGGGCGGTGACAAAAATGTTCTGGAATTAGATGGTGGTGGTAGTTACACAAACTTGTTAATAAAGAGTGATTGTAAATAAAAACACATTGTAAGGGAGAATTTTATGGTATGTGAACCAGATCTCAATTTTTAAGAAGAGAATTTTAAAAGTGAGTCTGTCTGAGAATGGGGTCAACAGTGAGGAATTGGGGACAGGAGATGGAGAAGGAGAAACAGGATCCTGTGATATCACCTGAGCCCCCATAATCAGTTGTGCCAGAAGTCAGACTACCTTGGACTGTATCAGTTATGTGAGCCAACACATTCCTTGCTTCTGGTCGGGGTGGGTCAGGTTTTCTGTCACTTACCCCCAAGGAACCCAGCCTGGCAGATACACCCTGTGCCTTCCTTGG
Source organism: Cacajao melanocephalus (assembly GCA_963573385.1). Taxonomy (NCBI): domain Eukaryota; kingdom Metazoa; phylum Chordata; class Mammalia; order Primates; family Pitheciidae; genus Cacajao; species Cacajao melanocephalus. The sequence goes on from CAUYLG010038815.1 coordinate 43,521, forward strand.
GTCAATGCTGTTTCCTTCTGCATTTCTATCTCCACGTGTTGGCCCTTTTCTCATGCTTCTTCCCCTTATAAAATAGTTCTTCCAGCTGGGCACAGTGGCTCATGCCTGTAATCCGAGCACTTTGGGAGGCTGAAGCAGGTGGATAACAAATTCAGGAGTTCGAGACGAGCCTGACCAACAGGGTGAAACCCCGTCTCTACTGAAAATAGAAAAACATTAGCTGGGCGGGGTAGCGTACACCTGTAATCCCAGCTACTCAGGAGGCTGAGGCAGGAGAATCGCTTGAACCTGGAAGGTAGATGTTGCAGTGAGCTGAGATTGCGCCACTGCACTCCAGCCTGGGCGACAGTGCAAGACTGCGTCTCAAAAGAAAAAAAATAATAGTTCTCTCCTGACTTTACTTTGCACCCTTTTCTTATCCTCATTTCACTCAAATCTCCCAAAGAGTGGTGATCCACACTTGATATTTCTGTGTTTACCTCGGAACCCTCTGCTTCCAGGTCCTGACCCACACTGCATGGGCACTCTATTGCCCTCCTGTGGCCAAGTGCCACAGGTGCACCTTCATGGTCTTGTGCTTGTCCCATAGGGTTGGTGCCCACCTACCTCCATCTGGGAGAGCTCTGAGTTCTCTGGGTATCCCTTTGACCTTGCTCCTTAGCTTCCTCGGTGGTCCCTGATTTCTCTGCTCATTCCTAGACGTTTGTGCCCCCCCTAACTGTGGGGTAGGGCTAGGGTTAGGGTTAGGGCTAGGGTTAGGGTTAGGGTTGGGTTATGGTTAACCCTAACTGCTCTCATCTTCTCCTCCCTCTCCCTGGGCTTCTGCCTCCATGATCAAGACTTTGAGCTCCATTCCTCATACTGAACCCCTTGCCTGAGCCTCGGATTTCCCTCCTCTTTTCCCCACTTGTTTGGAAGTACCCCCATGTACACTGTCACTCATGCTGGCAACATTCCTCCTCCCTCTCCCTCTCTTTGCATAGTCATGCAGTCACCAAGTCACGCCGTGTCCTGAGTATTTCTGGCGTGCTTTCTCTCTCCACGTCCCCGTCACTACCACCCTCTATGCCAGTGTACTTGCTGGTCTCTTTGCCTCCAGTCTTCTCCCCTCCAGTTTCTCTTCTTGCACTTGTTTTTAAAACACAAATCTGAGTATGCCACGCTCTGCTCAAACCCACAGGGGTTCAAGTCTAAGCCTTTGGCTGGGCACCTGGGCCAGGAGGGCTCCCACCTGCTTCTCAGATGCCTTCCCTCTGCTCATGCTCTGCTCCTCCAGCCCAGAGCTGCTTGTTGGTAGCCACAGGGAACATGCTGCCCTGTTTCTCTCTGTGATGTGGTGCTCTCCTACTCCCCGCTCCTTCCCAACACATTCCTTCTTCCCTTGAGACCGGGCCAGATGACCACTTCTTGTAAATCCTTTTCTGGAAACCCCACCCCAAGTCCATCCTCTCCACACCCCCACCCAGGCCAGGTCATGTGCTCTTCCTCTGGTTTCCACAACCCTCTGGACTTGTCTCTATAAGACTATAAAGTTGTTTAAATAGGCTTCACATCTATGCTGTGTGCTTCTGGAAGGAAAGGCTGTGTATGTTCCTAGTGCCTAGTCTAACACCCAGCACTCACCAGCTGCTCAGTGAGTGTTAATGAATGCAGGAGTGAACCACAACAGCTAACATTCCCCGGCTACTCACTGTATGTCAGGTGAGTCGTGACCTCACAGTCCAAAACCTCTTTATATATTAACTCATTTAAATCCCTCGACACTTATGAAGCGGGTACTATCATTATCCTCATTTTACAAATGAGGATACCAAAGCACAATGAGGCTAAGCAACTTGCCCAAGGTAGCGCAGCTAGATTCAAGCCTTGCTCTAGGGGCTTGAGTCACAACCACCTCACTGTGCTGCTTCTGTAGTTCTGCCCGAACCCCATGCTGACTTCTGCTCATGCATCCCCTCCACTTGGAATGTTAGTGGCTGATCACCTCCACCTGGTTCAAGACCAGCTTAGGCCCTACCTCTGCATGAGCCATGCAGAGCTTGCTGGCACACTGCACGTGGGCCCCGAACATATGACATTCACTGTAGCAAAGAATAGTTCCCCCAGAGCTCATCCAGGTCTCAGCACCAATTGTCTTGTAGCCTCACAAGGAGAGCTGGCGATGCATAGACCCATTGGATACTGGCTGTTAGGAGACATCACCATCGACATCCATGCTTTTGGAAATATTGTCTTCTTGTTGGAGGATGGTAGTTTACTCAACAGGAAAAAGAAACATATATTTTAATAGTTTTCATGTATTTGATATAATCATGATTTATATAATGCTGCCATTTATTTGCTTTATCTTAGTTAATCTTCTGTCTTTTCCTGTGACGAGCTCAGGACAGGTTAAACCCATTTTATTGAAGAGAAAACTGAATGTTAATGACACTATGTAACTTGCTTAAGGTCCCACGGCTCATTGGGACCCAGGTTTGTCCACTGCTAATACTTGCGCATATTCCTTGCTTGATGTAAGCATGTGAACAGTATCTGGCCACAGAGCTGAGCCTCAGTGGAACACCATGCAAGCGGTGAGTGGCAGAAGCCGTCCTTAGGAGTCTTGGGAGCAGCCCAGCATCATGTCTCACTGCAGAACAGCACAGAGGGCTTCTCACCATGCCCTTACGTCACCGAGTTAGTTAGGTTTTTCTCTTTAAGAACATACATACCATTATGGACTGGCTTGCATCTCTCTGCAAATTCATATATTGTAGTCCTAACCTCCAGTACCTCAGACTTGACTGTATTTGGAGATAGATTCTTTAAAGATATAATTAAGTTAAAATGAAGTCATCAGGGTGGGCCCTACTCCAACATGACTGGAAATTTTGTTTGTTTGTTTGTTTTTGAGACAGAGTCTGGCTCTGTCACCCAGGCTGGAGTGCAGTGGCATGATCCCAGCTCGCTGCAGCCTCTGCCTCCTGGGTTCAAGCGATTCTCCTGCCTCAGCCTCCAGAGTAGCTAGGACTACAGGTGTGCGCCATCACATCCAGCTAATTTTTGTATTTTATGTAGACACGAGGTGTCGCCATGTTGCCCAGGGTGGTCTTGGAACTCCTGGGCTCAAGCCAGCCACCTGCCTTGGCCTCCCAAAGTGCTAGGGATTACAGGTGTAAGCATGCACACCTGGCTGACTGGTGTTCTTATGATAAAAGGAGATTAAGACACACATACACACACACACAGAGGGAAGATCATGGGAAGACTCAGGGAGAAGATAGCCACGTGCAAGCCAAGGACAGAGGCCTCAGGAGAAACCCATCCCACCTATGCCTTGATCTTGGACTTTTAGCCTCCAGAGCTCTGAGAAAATAAATTTCTGTTCTTGAAGCTACTCAGCCTGTGATACTGGCAGCCCTAGCAAAGTAATGCATACATACATTTTAAACTTGATTTAATCCTGTGGCCATTCATTTATGTCCAGTTTTTTAATATCCCTAGTCTTATGACCACTGTTAAGTTCCCCAGAACAAAGGCCATGGGGGAAGGGGGCCTGGAACTCTCCGTGGAAGCAGCCATTGAGGGCTGTGCACTGTAGAGCACATTGATGAGGCAAGAATTCTAGACAGCTGTGTGCATGTCCAGCTCAGCCCGTCACTCCCCGAGGGGTCTGGGGAAATAAGCAGACTTTACTGAGCCCCAGTTTCCTCAACTTCAAGTTGAGGCATATGACTTTAAGGTCTCTTCCAACCCTTCCCTGATGGAAGAGGGTGTAAAAGTTCTGGCTTAGTGGTGCTATGAAGCATACGGGTTTTAGTTTGGGGAAATCTAAAGCCCCCACCAACCTCTTCCTATTGAAAAACGTAGATACAAAAGGCTCTTTGGCTTTTCTGCAGGATAGTTCCTTATTGAGCTAGTGGCTCGATAAGAAGAGAGCTCAAAGAGATCTAAAAGAGCCTGGAACTGCCAGCTGATGGAGCGGGTGGCAGTTTTACAAGGACTTCAACGAGGGCCTTTGAAACTTTCTGCTATTCAAGTCTGTTTAGAACTTGCTTCTGAAGCCTGATATCTTTCAACTCTGGTGTCTTAATTCTTCCGTCCTGCCCTGGCAGCTGAGCCCAGAGGAGCTTTGCAGGACAGAGGCACTTGTTAGTGAAGCCACAAGACAGGTGGCACTCGGGACAGGATACTCTGAACATGCAGGGCGGGCCTCAGAGCAGGACAAGGTTCAGGGGCTGGGGAGAGCCAAGGGGGAGGGGTGGACCCTCACAGGGCCCTGTTCCTGTAAGGGGCTCTCTGATTTTGAGGAGAGAGCCAGGAAAGCAGACACCATGAAAAGAGAGGTGAGGGTGTATGGGGGTGGGGGGCGGCGGTGGAATTAGCCTTCTGTGGCTATTCGAGTGGGAACATGTCACTTTGTTCTGTGGCATTTTGTAAACTGTGAAGTGAGGAATGGGGGCCTGGCACATTCATAGACACAGGAGCACTGGCCCAAGCACAGATAGAAAGGCCAGGAGCTGCTGAAGGTCAATTAAGGCAGAGAACCATAATCTTAGAGTACATGGTGCTCCCAGAGGCCCATAAGTAGGCATTGTGAAGTTTATGAGGCCCTGAACCCACATGCAGTTTGTGGTCACGTGGACCTAGGATGGTAAGAAGCTGTAATTGGTAGTAAAATACAGTGAAGGTTAAACCAGAGCCTGCCCAGCTGTTTGTTATTGGAAGGAGTACTGTGAGGCTCTGGCAGGAGATGGAGGAGCCTGGGAAAAGGGGTTTAGTATGAAAACTTTTTGGAGTTTATCCACTTCTGCCGAGGCATGGGGGCAGGGACGAGTGGGTGGATCCAGGGGCTCGTGCCAGCTCCTGACACAGAAACACTTCCAAGAGGAGGAAAGAAGTTCAAAACAAAACAGATGTTGCCATTTGTTGTTGTGGCAGGCATTTCACGTGGATGATCTCATGCGGTCCTCACAACTACTCCATGACGTGAGTATCACTGCTCCATCTTATAATATTTGAAGAAACGGAGGCTCAGACAAGTTAAAAATGTGCCCAAAGTCAACCAGCTAACAAACAAATCCTGCTGGAGCAGCAACCCAGCCCCGCTGGCCCCCTTGGCTGCTCTAATTACACTCTGCAAGCCATCTGGAGAATTCGTGCCTCTGGGTCACCCAGCTCCCCTTGTTCTAGTTCTGTGGCCAGAGAGCAAGCATTTGAGAGCTCAGAGGGTGAGTTTTCTGAGCAGCTAAGCCTCTGGGAGGGAGTTCTCTGAGCAATGCCATGAACTGAGGCTCCCGTGTAACGTATCTTCCATTATACCTGATAAATTGTCTTTCTGAGTCATCAACTGGTTTCACTTAGGAGCAGGTCAGGAGAATTAGTTCCTAAAGCCTGTTACTTCGGAGTGCCCTGGAGGATTGCCTTCTGGGGTTATCCGGTGACTCTGGGTACCTTTTTAGCTAAAACATACATAATTGAGAAATGAGTCTGCCATCATATTGAGAGATGTTCACATCAGATACCAAGAAGAGCAAATTACTAAGAGTTGCAAATCATTAACTAGACATCCTGGGGCCTGTATGCCAATAGTAAAAGCTCTAAAAGAAGGAATTTGTTGGGGACTAGGGAATGGGCAGGAATGCAGGGGGGAGAGCCCGCTGCGTGGTTTGTTCCTTCTGAATTGCTACTTCTATATCTCTGGCACACTATTGTTAATAGTATAACCTGTGGGATATGAAATAGTTTTTGAATACTTTCTGCTTTAATCCATTCGTTCATCCACCCACTCAAGCAATCATTCAGCCTGCATAGAGGAGTCTGTTAGGAATGATACTGTTGAAGATGAGAGCTAGCATTTGTCCCATGCTTACTTCATGCTGGGCACTGTTTTGAGCACTTTACTCATTCAGTGCTCCCACCAGTACTCAGAGGAAGGTACTGTTATTCTCATTTTACTGATCAGAAAATTGAGGCACAAAGAAATTAAGTGATGTACCTATCATGTTCAAGGTAGCAGGAATGGGAGAATGGATGGGAACTTGTGGGAAAGCATCAGACTCAGAGTCTTGGGTGACAGGGTCATTAAAGGGCATTTAATAGGGACTCTAGGTTCTATGAACAAAAACCCCACAGTCCTGCTTTTAAACTTTTTCTGAAGACTATTAAGTTGTTATGCTTCCCCTACTTCTGAAAGAGTTTGTGGAAACTATGAGATAGACTAGCTGCAGCTACAATGGGGCATTACTCATTGGAAGTGGGAATGGAAGTTTTTAGGCACCAGAAGAAATTAGCAGATGACATATCTGCACCGTGAATGCCATTATATGCTTTGCTAAAGCAAAGAGGTCTTGCATGGTTTTCATCATATGACGCATGATTAAACTTTGTAAAGTTATATTTTAATGTTTTGAATCCGTGATCTTGAAGAAAATAGTTTTGTATCTAATTCAGTGAGTGTGAAGGTTGCTAAGAGACTATTCATAGAAGTATACAGTTTCAGAGCTGGAAGGGACCTGGGGGATTGGGTCCAACATCCTCATTTTACTGAAAAGGACATGGATGTGACTTGTTCAAGGTCAAACAGTGAGAATTTGATGTACATAAGGAATGATTTAAGTATTTTATATAGGGCCAAGAACTTAGTAATAGGAGAGAAGAAACATCATTCTTTTCTAAGGTTGAGATTTATCAACACAAACTCCGTCAGTTACTAGTGATAGAAAAACCGTCTACAGTGGTTAAGTCAAAAATCAAGACTATGTTCCTCATTCATGTCAATGAAAAGTCCAGGACACTGGTTTTAGACATGGGGCTCAAATGTGATCAGGACTCAGTCTGCCTCTCATTCTGCTTGCTTCTTTCCATATTTGCTTCCTTTTACAGCATGTTCTTCTGTAGCCACCAAAATGACCCTAGAAGCTTTGAGATGGTTCCCATCTTTATAGGTTTAGCAGACAAAAGACCCTCCCACTTCCCACGGCTACCAGTTCTGTTTCATTAGCTTCAATTGACTGGGTTGGGGTCACTTGCCCATGCTTGAAATGAGCACTGTTAGTGGTAAGATATGGTATTCTCATGGGTTAGACCTCAGCCACATGCTCACCTGTGTATCTGGGGTGGGGTCAGGCCCACTGCAAATCATATGCCCTGGAGAAAAGCATGGTGAAAGCCACAGGAGAAGTGGATGCCTGGGAGGTAAAACCACAGATGTGCACTACGAGGTTTCATGAGAGCAAATTGTCCTAAGACTATTTTGTTCTCATTTGGCTTTTGCAATAGAAAGAGATGCAGTGTTGACTGAGGCCATGAGGCAGAGTTAAGAACATCTTTTGGGTTGAGGGTAAAGTACTTTTCCCTGAATAAGAGGGGGCCTAAGCTGTTCTGGGCTGAGTGTATGGTTCTAGCTACAGGGAACTATCTCTCTATTTCAACCTTCCTTCTTTTCCCTGGGGGGCATGCAGCCTAGATAAAGTCTTCCTTTCCATCTTTTCCATGATTCTCTGCTCAAATAATTCCCCTTGGGGACATGTCTTTCTTGCTTAAGCACAGGCTCCTTCATTAATCCTTTGTCTTCTTCCACTAATTCTTTCAAGTTTTGCCTAGCTATCTCAAGAGAGTGTTTCTCATTCCATTCATCTATAGACATACTTCCTGCCAGCACAAGGATGCTTTCCTGCTGCAAATAATAGAAAACTCTCTGTACTTCAACAAAAGAATTCACCATCCTGCAGCACAGGAAGTGCAGAGGTAGGGCTGACTGGGCTGGGCACATTGAAGTCAGGCTTGGCTTCCCCATGGTCTTCCTGGCTCTGTGCCCATCTGTTGCAACTTTGTCCAGGCGGACCTCAGCTGTGCTTGCAAGGTGGTCTTCTGCAGCAACATGGGCAACGTGCCTTTGGGCTTGTATTTGGCAGAACAGCAAGGAAACCTCTCTTTCACTGCTGGTACACCTTCAGTCCAACTGGACCAATTTAGGCCTCGTATCCCTCCCTGGACCCTGACAGTTGTCAGAAGAATCCCTGAACCCAGCGCTGGCAAGAGATGTGCTTATTGTGATGGCTTCCCTAATCTGGATCCTCGCTGGCACTAGGGAGGGTCCAGGACCCCTAGGGTCACATGGCCTGATTGGAGGAGGGAAGAAGGATTGGGTGCTGGGTAGACATTATATTATGTTTAGTTAGGCTGTACATGTTTCATATGTTCTAACATAAATATTTTTTCATTAAAAGACAGTATTTCTGACTTTATGATTTAAACAGAACTTTATGGGCTAAACTTATAACCCAAACATCATGTATGAAGTTGTTTGTATGGAGAAAATACATAATTTCATGTGACACATCTTATTCGTAAGTGCATTTATACAAATTTAAACTATGCTGAGATGAAGCAATGTTGAAAATAATGAAGTCTTTGGGGGGAACTCTGGCCACTCAGACCCCTTACAGAGCTTTGCGCAGCAGCCTGTTGACCCACAGCATCCAGGTAAATGCACACGTGCATGCAGACACACTGAAGGCTTCTCTCTGTGGATGCCCATCATACCCCTTATGTGGGACTCTTATCAGTTTTTATCCTTTGCCTTTTGTTCCAGAGTCTGGGCATAGACATGTGGCTGGTAGCTCTGTGTGTATGGATTATAGTCAGTGGTTGGAACAAGACAACTTGAGGTTTCATCTCTATGTGCCCGTATTTATCCCCTTCTGCAGAATGTTCTGGTGTTGGGGACAGAAGAGCTTGGGCAATAAGAAGCCATAGATGATGCCACCCTCATATTAGCTGGTGCTTTTCACCTTCTTCTGGCTGGACCCAGGAGTTCCCCTCTTCCTAGTCTCTCCACCAGAACAGTTACCAGGGCTGGGGACACAACCCAGGGGTGATGTCGTGGACACAGAGGATGAGAGCAGGAGCTCGTCAGATCCACTTTTGGGTGTGGCCAAATGGGCTTCCGTGCCTTCCTGCATAAAGTGGGGGCACCTCTCCCAGAATTTACTTGGCTGCCACGTGTTTAGGGCCTACTCCATGCCAGGCCCCGGGCTACCGACATTACCTCCAATTTCCTCTTCTAGTTCTCAAACACGGCCCTGCTCCAAGTCAATCAGCCTGTGGCAGGGCTGGGGTCCAAGCCCTGGTCTGTCTGACTCCAATGTCTGTGCTGTTAGCACTCCTCTCCTCACAGGGCTGCACAAGGCAAGAAGTGGGAAACAGCATGGAAAGAACCTGGCACAGTACCTGGCACTCACTGGGTGATCAACAAATGGTGGTGGCGGCTGCTGCCGCTGCTATGAAAAGCAAAGGTCCTAGATAATCCCCCAAACTGACAGCCGGCCCTGTGCCACCTACAGCTGGCCATGGTCTCCCTGAAGACTTGTTTATTGGCCTTGTGGTTGTCCAAAGAAAGAGTTATCTGTCCTCTCTCAGTTTCCCAGGCCTCCAGAAGGTATGCTCAAGTTACTGAGCATGCACACCTGTTATTCTGAGCTGGGAGGGGCTGGAGAGCTCAGGTGACCAAGCACACTTCTGACCTGGGCTGGGGTCAGCAGGCTGAGGTACTGGCCTAGAGCCTTCTAGCCAGGGGCAGTAGCCAGGCTCCCACAGTTAGAAGCCTTGCAGGGGAAGTGCGTGCTGCTCTGGACCTTAAAGTTTCCCTTATTTTACCCCAATCCCTCACTGTCCACAACAGACATAAGCATGACTCATTCCCAAGCCAGCTCCACATCAGCAGTCGTAAGAAGGGCTGCTCTGAACCCAGGGAAAGGTCACAAAGATGCAAATAACTGCAGCTACACAGTGAATGCCAATGAGTGCCTCTTAGGTACCAGAAATGGTGCTCAGTGCTTTATTTATAGTCTCATGTGAGCCTCACAAGCACTCTATGGAGTGAAGCAATATCATGGACACCATTTTAGGGATGGAGAAACCGAGGCCCAAAGAAATGGGATAACTTGCCTGACTGCACACAGCATGTAGAATATGATTGCACTAAATACATCTAGCGTGGAAGTTTGTTTTCTGCACCATGATGCAGAAAACTCCCTCCTCTCTGCAGAGGCTGATGGGCCTTCCCAAAGCAAAATACTGGGAGAGGACCATTTTATTTCACTTTGTTTCAGTAAATTTTAGCACAGTGACAATGTTGGGAGAGGTATCAACCATGCTGGTGCTCATCTCATCTCTAAGCCTAACACGCTATAGCTCAGAGAGATCAAGCCGCCCACTCCGGGTCATACAGCTTTCTATGCTTTGATTGCAGCAACTTTGGTCATCAGGGAAAAGTGCATCATGGAGAAGTTCTCAAAACACATCAGAACACACATTTTCTTATACTCAGCAAGTATGCCTTCGTCTTCATCAAATTTCTCAAAGGCTACTACTATCCCCTCTCATCACTTTATGTGATTCTCTGGAAAATGCATGCAGAAACTCTAACTTTAACTTGACTCAGACTGCAGCAGGCACAGAGAGGCGAGCTTCAGCCTGGATGAACGTGCAGCTTATCGCCCAGGTGCCTGAAGAGCTGGGAGATGGCACCATTCTTATTGCAGTGGGGTTTTCCCCAGTGCTTGTCTCCATTAAGAGCAAATCCTGACCCCCATGGTGCCTGCTGGCACATCCCTGATAGGCAATGCTCAGATTAGACCTTGGATGTGTTGGCTCCAGCAGAGGTCAGGAATGGAGGGCTATGAGAAGGGTGTTACTCAAATGCATGTGGCTGTCGGTGACAGAACCCCACTCTACTTGACTTAAGAAAATGGTTTTACTGGCAGGATGTAGGGTAATCTACAGACCCCACAGAAAGTAGAATAATCAGGCCTCAGAGAAAACAGGAATCCAGGTAGCCCCAGACCTGTGGCAGGATGGAGGCAGCCTCCTCAGGGCCCTGCCACCAGGATGGGTCAGCCACAGCTGTGGTCTGTTCTTGTGTGACTTGGCTTAGGATTCAAATTCGCAACCCACAAATAGCTCAAATAAAACAGACAGACAATACCAAGTGTTGACAAGGCTGCGGAGCACATGGATTCTTTACACATCACTGGCAGGGAAGTAAAATAGTATAGCTATTTTGGAAAACTATTTGATAGTTAGTTTCTGAAGAATTAGACATTAATTTACCATATGATATAGAAATCCCACTTCCGTGTATCTACTCAAGAGAAATGAAAACCTAAACTTAGCAATATTATTCGTGATATCCAGAAGGTGAAAGGAATCCAAATGCCCATCACCTGGTGAATGTAGAAACAAGATTTGGTATATCCGTACTGTAGATTGCTATTTTGCAACAAAAAGGAATGAGGTTTGGATCAACATGCTATAACATAGATGAAACTGTAAGATGTTATGTAGATTGTATAGTGCCATCTACATGAAATGTCCAGAAAAGGCAAATCTGTAGAGACAGAAAGTAGATTAGTGGTTGCCTTGAGCGTAGGGAGTACCTGCAAATAGACACAAGGTTATTTTTTGGAGTGAGAGAAATGTTCTAAGATTAAATTGTGGTGATAGTTGTTCAGTGCCATAAATTTACTAAAAGTCATTGATTTGCCTATTTAAAACAAGTGAACTTTATATTATATAAACTATAGCTCAATGAAGCTATTTTTTAAATATATACATATATTTTATTGCACTTTAGGTTCTGGGGTACATGTGAAGAACATGCAGGATTGTTGCATAGGTACATACATGGCAATGTGGTTTTCTGCCTCCATCCCCATCACCTATATCTGGTATTACCCCCCACTGTCCCTCCCCTAGTCCCCCCCAACAGACCTCAGTGTGTGATGCTTCCCTCCCTGTGTCCATGTGTTCTCATTGTTCAACACCCGCCTATATGTGAGAACATGAGGTGTTTGATTTTTTATGAAGCTTTGAATTTGCAGTGGAAAGTCAGAGTAGATGCATGTGTTACCCCTGCTATGGTACCTTATTTGACAGTTGCACCAAGTTGATTACAGGGAACTGGGATAATCTGGGTGCTGTTTCATCAGCAGCAAAAGTGGGAAGGGTTTCTGTGCAGATGGAGACCTCAGACACTCCTCCACCCCCTACCAAGCACCAGGATGGCAAGTGACTGAGACCATAATTTTGGCTTCCTCAAATGTCACGGTCCCTGGCCACTGTGTGCTCTCTTCTGCAGCTGAAGTCTCAGGCTTTATGAAAACCTCCCCAGCATCTGGATCCTATGACAAAGGACTTTTTCCACCAAGGGTTAGCTCCTGGGGCTGGGATTGGCTTCTGGCCTGGAGACCCTGGTGATGGCTTCCAATGAAGAGCATTGAGCCTTCGATTTCATTTAGGTGTGGCTTTACTCACAAAAACAATAATAGGTGTTTAGTAACGGTTGGGCACAACACAGTTATCTCCAGCCTGTGTGTGGAAGGGCACATGAAATGATTCCGATGTAGTTCCCAGCTACTGAATCTCCTGTTGGCCTCATTCTGTCTCTCTCTCTTCTCATTCTCATAAAGCATCTAACACAGTGCTTTCTCTTTGGCTTATTATGACTTCTTGTGGCCTCTTTTCTATGCCATAGCCAAAACAATGAGGAAGCCTAAGTAGGAGAAAAGAAAAGAAAATCAAGCTATGACATAGAAAAAAATGTACATAGCTAAATACAGATGTCAGCAGGTAGCAAGATGAGAATAGAAGGACTTCCAGAAGGCAATTCAGTCACATCAATGGTAGGCTCCAAAAACAGAGCTAAACAGAGCTTTTTAAACTGTGGTTTGTAAATAATGTGAAGGACCTTATTTATTATTTTTATTGTTATCATTTGAGACAGGGTCTCGCTCTGTCACCCAGGCTAGAGTGCAGTGACATGATCTCGGCTCACGGCAACCTCCACCTCATGAGTTCAAGCGATTCTCACCTCAGCCTCCTGAGTAGCTGGGACTACATGCACCTGCCACCACACTTAACTAATTTTTGTTATTTTTTGGTAGAGACAGGGTTTTGTCATTTTGGTTAGGCTGGTTTTGAACTGACATGAAGTGATCCACCCACCTCAGTTTCCCAAAGTGCTGGGATTCCAGGTGTGAGCCCCCATGCCAGGCCCCATATTATTTTTAATGAACCTGTACTAATACTTTTATTTAATGCATTACTGGAGAAAACAGTAAGATGTTACAACTAGGTCAATGGAGAATCCAAAATCACATATAATTATAGATCAGGAACAATGAAATGAGTGAGCAAATGGAGGCAAAGCTGGCCCCTTCCATAGTGAGGAAAGGAAGTAAGTTGTCTGACAGAATTTTTGCATGTCTACAGGCAGAAATTATTTTTCATTGCTATTACTTATTTACAATTTATAAACTGCAAACTAGCTCTGTAAAAGGCTGGACTCAAGTAATCAGGAAAGATGTACTATAGGCAATGCATGGCTTTCCCTTCAAGCACAAATCTTTCTGTGTAATACTTTGTTCCTCTCTTTGCTTGCGTGACTAGTATTTATCCTTTACATTCATCTCAAGCTTGAAAAGGCCATATTTTAAAAATTTCTAATGCATCATGAAATACTTTCATAAAACATGGTAAAAATAAATTGCTAGAAAAATAAAATGATAGAAGATATACAAAATATAAGCCTAACTTTCCTTATTATTAGTTTCAACAGACATAAAGTTACTCTGTCAAGTTGTTATGGAAGTCTTTAAGAGCTTCCCATATTTCTGTCCTTACTCGAACAGTAACTAGTGGTGAAGAGTTTGCAGTCTGGTCCTGGTCCACAGACTGCCTTCTGAGCTGTGCTGCGGTAGTGTGTTTATTCACACACATTGCTGCTGAGGCTCCTAGGATGCTGCCTTCTGATGTTGGTTTCCACAAGGTCCAGCCTTTCTCTTCTTTCCATTCTTTATCTGCCAGGAGATTTATCTTCTAACTCTCCAGTCTATATTCTTCCTAGTCTAGTCTGGGACATCAGATCTCAAACTCTTTGGTCTCAGGACCCCTTCAAACTCTCAGCAATTAATGAGGATACCAAAGAGCTTTTTAAAAAAATGTAGGTTACAGCTATCAATATTTATCATATTAGAAAGAAAGACCAAGATATTTTAAAAATTATTTCTCGGCTGGGCATGGTGGCTCATGCCTGTAATCCCAGCAATTTGGGAAGCTGAGGTGGGCAGATAGCTTGCACCCAGGAGTTTGAGACCAGCCTGGGTAACATGGCAAAATCCCATCTCTACACAAAATGCCAAAATATTTTAACTGGGTGTGGTGGTGTGTGCCTGTAGTCCCAGCTACTCAGGAGGCCGAGCTGGGAGGATCGCTTGAACTCAGGAGGCAGAGATTGCAGTGAGCTGAGATTGCACCACTGCACTCCAGCCTGGGTGACAGAGATCCTGTCTCAAAAAATTATTTCTCAGTTCATTAAAAATAGGCATAACAAATCATTACATGTTAATATAACATATATTTAGTGAAAACAAATCTATTTTCCAAAACAAAAGTAAATAATAAAGAGAATGGCATTCTTTTACTTTTATTGAATATCTCTTCAGTGTTCGGTGCTTCTATTTCCTTTTTCTAACAGAAGACAGTTAGCTAGATTCTTAAATCCGCTTTTGCATCCAATCCGTTGCAATATCACATCCTATAACCACTGCAAAACTCCTTTGTTAACTCACAAGAGAAAAGAGAGCACAATAAGCAAATAACACCTTAGTTTATTAGAAAACTAGTCTGACATCACAGCCCCTTGAAAGGATCTTGGGGGCCTTCAGGGGTCCTTGGACAACAACTTGAAAAGCACTGGTTCAAGATATCTAATCTCCTAACAGCCCGTTCACACAGACATGTGCACATTCAGGGTGACCAGCTGTCCCTGTTTGCCTGGGACTATCCTGGTTCCAACACTGGCAATCCTATGTCCCTGGCGCACCAGGGCTGCTGGTCACACTAACGCTCTTTTGGGCACATACTTTCATTTGTCCTGGCATTCCCGCTCTGCTTCTCCACCTTCTCTTCTACCTCTTTCTCCCTTCTCTTTCTTTCTCGAATCCATTTTCCATACCCTTCAATAACTGGTTGAAACCAGAGCTGTTACACAGGTGCCTGGTAGAGACTGCCAGTTGCCCACCCCATATGTTTTCTCCCCCTTTTCTTAATTAACAGAGACCCTATGTTGTTGGGACAGTGTTCATGAAAAAAAAAAAAGTATCTCCAAGCTTCCCTTGTAGATGGGATGGCCATATAACACAGTTCTGGACAATAATATGTTCAAGAAAACCGTTGGGCGGGGGTCCTAGGAAAGCTCATTTAGAATAGGGCGCATTCACAGTGCACACAGTTTGCCCTTTCCCCTTTCCACTGTCCTGCCTGGAACTCATGTGTTGGCCGCAGTTCCAGAGTAATCTTGCAGACATGAGGACCAGAGCCATACCTGGAGAGAGAACAGCCAAGCTGAGGGCCAGAAAGTGACTAGATCCTTAATGGCTTTGTGAAGCTGCCAAAAAGGCTTTGGGTTAATTATTTCCAGATTTCTTCTGCAAGCAAAAAAAGAAAAAGAAAAAAGCCCATCGTGTTTAAGTCATTGCCTTTCAGATTTCTGTTGCCAAACACAATTCGTAATCAATGCAAGATGTTTTTTGTCTTCTTCATTGAATAGAAAGATTCTTTATATAAAATGGAGGGAAACAGAAAAACATGGGCTCATTTATGGTGGATATTTAGCTGCAGTTGCAGCTCAGATGTTCCCAGGAGACAGGACCCTCTGTAGAGAAACAGTACTTCTTGTTTGGGATAGATTTGGAGGCTACTGATTTCAGCCCATGGTCAGCAAACTCCCTGTTTTCCTGGAACTGTCCTGGTTCCAACACAGGAACGTGTTGGAACATGGCTAAAGAACGTAGAGAACCTAAGTGCAAGGGGCTGTGGAGGCAGGGCTGTCCTTTGCCTGCTCTCTGCAAGAGGCTTTTGCCTCACTTGCGTGGACCAATTTCCAGGGGGCCTGGTGTTGAGTTCAGGGTCCATGCCCTCCTGGCAGTGCATGAGAAGCAGCCCTATGTGTTGCCACTCACTCTTCACGTTCTGGGCTCAGGAACCTGGATGGAAGGCAATGACATCCTTCAGGAATGTTGGCAGCCATCCACGGGCATGTGGGCAGTGCTCCTGGCCAAGGCCCTGATGCTAACCTTCTCTACCAGTTCACTGTCCTCTGGCCCCATTTCAGAAAGCAAAGCCTCCAGCCTCCAGGCCCCAGCATAGCTGTCGTTCACTGTGAAGGGCAAGGGGCTCTCAATGGCCCCTCGAGGTTACTGGGGGTATGGTGGGCTCCATGCTAATGTCAGCTCTGCAGACAGGCAGGAGTAGGCACCCCCATGCTCTGTGCCGCAACTGCACGCTCGCCCCCCTTGTCCAGAATAGGGCTGTGAGCACTGTGGAGCCAGGTGCCCTCCCTCTCAGCCCTCAGTCCAGCTCCTCATCTGGCTGCAGAGGACACTTTTGAGTTGACATCCTGCTCAGCAAAGTCACTGTTGTTCCCCACACCCTTCCCCAAGTTAAGTAAAATAGCAACCCAGAGTCTCTGAGCAGAATTGATCTACCCTGCTCCTCTTCTCTCTCCTTCATTCCAGCATCAACAAGCATTTCCTAAGTGTTTGTCTGTGCCTGGGCCTGTGCTGGGTGTGAGGGGTGTACAAGTGTGTTGCTGCCCTCCAGGGCTCCAGGCTAGGACAAGGGACAGGCTCACAAGCCAGATGCCAGGGGCTGGGCTTCACTGCACTCTTTCTCACAGAGCCTTCTTCAAGGACACAGTATTGAGTATGGTCTCATTTTGCTCTTCTTTTGAGCATCCAGCTCCCTCTTCATGTCTTTTACTGAGGCTCCGCTGGGTTCTAACACCCTGCAACCTAGACAATAAACAAATTTTTCTTTCCCAGCATGTATGGCAAATTAGCACTTCACAAGGTTTGTTTACCACAGATAGAGAACCAAGCATTTGCTGTGTGGGTGCGTGCACATGTGTGGGCACGTGTGTTTGTATGTGTGTGTGTGTGTGCATGTCAGGGGTTCCATCACATTGTGCCTTGGAAGAAGGCTAGACAAGACCAGGGTCTTGAGGGAAAGTGATGTATCAGCTGTGCAGCAGGTTCTTGCAAAGATGAGTTAGCTAAGCTCCTGACCAGATAGCACAGGGATCTGAAATACCAAAAAGTTCCAGGTCAGCCGGCCAGGACCTGCCTGA
Source organism: Cacajao melanocephalus (assembly GCA_963573385.1). Classification (NCBI taxonomy): domain Eukaryota; kingdom Metazoa; phylum Chordata; class Mammalia; order Primates; family Pitheciidae; genus Cacajao; species Cacajao melanocephalus. The sequence goes on from CAUYLG010038815.1 coordinate 60,694, forward strand.
GCTGTAGGGGAGTGGGAGGTGGGAGGGGCTGGGCTCTCTGTGCTGCGTGTGTCCTTGTAAAGTCAAAAGCCACTAATGGAAATTACCACTGGGGCATGATTTTTCATGTCTTGATTCCAATCACAGACCTGTCATCCAAGAAGAATATTGAAGGGGAAATCCCATTTCTTTTGAAACCAAATGTTCCCCACAGAAGCCAAAAGCTTGTGGAAACAACTCTGATTGGAAAGACTTGAGCACACATTGCCTGGCTTCTCGAGTGAGAGGTGGCAACACTCATCATTTATTGAGAGATGAGTTTACAGAGAGAGGGGGCCTGCCCATACATGGCGATGACCTTTTTTGCTTCCTTGGATCAGACACCTGACTCATAGGAGGACAGTGTGGCCCATCTGGTCTCTGTGAGCAGATGGGCATGGATCCTGGCAGGTGACAGCTATGCCACATGCGCTGGCTGTGGTGGTGAAGTTGGGCACGAGGCACTGCTCAGCAGAGGCAGTAGGGTCCTGTAGACTCCTGGAGGAAAAGAGGGGCTCTGGACCATACCCAGAGAAAGGTGTAATGGCTAGTGCACATGCCTCTCTACTTCTTCTGTAACTCACCTGCACCTAGGAAACTGATTAGAGGGCAGTGGGCTGATGGCCCGAGCACTGAAGGCAGGGCCAGGCAGCCGAGGTCTCCTTCCTGGTCTGCCTGTGTGGCTTGTGAACACAGATGGCTGATAGCTACAGTTCAAATTGCTTACATGTACTAACTCAGTGAATCCTCGCTACAGTCTGGGGACATAGTCCTAGTAGTATCTCCATTTTACACTGGTGAAAGCTGAGGCTCAGAGAGGTTAAGTAAAATAACTTGCCTAAGGACACATAGCTAGTAAACGCCCCTGGGCTTTTCACCACTCTGGTGTACTCCTCCTTTGCCCACCAGACATTGCTTTCCACCTTGTCTGCCTAATAAGACAAGTATCTGGATGGGCTTTTTTAGAGACACAGAGGAGCCTGTCCTGTGGCAGAAGTTAGTCTACCTTGCCACCCTTAATATGTGAAAATAGTCTGGCAAAGTCTGCTTCCAAGAGGAATATGTGAAAGCCAGATCTGTTGCTGCCGGCAATGTTTTACTCACTCTCTAAGCATGACTTACCCTTGAATCGCCACCTTCATCTTCCGTTGCTTGTGCATTCTCTGCCTGAGACAAGCTCTGTACTACAGCAAAAATCATCACTCACACGTTGTCACCAGCAGGGAGTTCTGGGCTAGAGGAAGCCCCTGCAACATGTCTCAGGCTGTTGGTTGACAGTGAGTATAACAGGAGTCAATAGTGTCTGTCGGACTTCTGGACAAGACCACACCCTGTGCTGCTCAGATGACATAGGGCATCCTGCGTCTGGTTCTGAGCATCATGTTTTTAAATGATCACTTTTCACATGTGAATTAGAAGTAGTATATGTTACAGAAAGTAGATCAGTGTATGCCAGGGAGTGGGGAAATTACAAAGGGGCACAAGGAAACTTTTGGGGGTGATTATTATGTTTGTTGGCATGATTCTGGTGAAAATTTCACAAGTGTATACATACATCAAAAAATTTCAAATTTTAGTCTAAATATGTGCGTTTTATTGTAAGTCAGACTTCAGTAAAACTGTTAAAAAAGAAATTATTTCAATAAGCATATTTCATGGATCTCACAAGATATCTTGATGTTTACATCAATAATTATAAAACAATGGTAATATGATTACATTCAATTTCATTTTTATAGAACAGGAAAGTTGGGAAACCTCACAGCTCCTTGCAATGAAAAATGCAGATGCTCATCTTCAATTTATTCTTCTACATGTGGAATAGATGATATTGAATATTTTTCTCCCTGCTTTGCAGGCTGTATGTATTTTAAAACACTAAACCAAAAAAAGGTAATTATTTCTTATAATCATGTTTTGTTATACACTTATGTTTTCATTATATTGTAATTATTATTTTTTATGCTTTTTCCTCATTAGTAAAATGTTCAACTTGTAGATGCTATTCACATTTTTCTTCCAACTCTCTATAAAACCAATTTTTTCTTATTTTCCCTTTTTAAGTGTTAAAGACAAGAAAAAAAGTAGAATATATTTATTGTGGAATATTCAAGAAATGCAGACAAAATGAGAAAGAATGGTCGTCCATAATACCACCAACTAAGCATTCCAACTGTTCACATTTAAGGGTGTTTCCTTCCTGTGTGTATGTGTGCCCACACGTGTGTGTGTGTGTATATGTGTAAGTGTGTGGGAGAGGGTATGCATGCATATAATATTGAGTATCCAAACATGTATACTGCTTCTTCCTTATTCCTCAAAATGATAGTATTTTATGGTTGAACAATACTCCATCATGATGTGGATGTGACTATACTTTACGTGTTCACTTTCCCATTATTGTGTATTCTTCCATAATAAACGCTAATAATTCAGGGAGGAATTGTAAGAGCAAAACTTGGCTCTTCCAGATGTTTATGTGATCATTTCCTCTGGATAAATTTCAGGAAGTCAGATGATGGAAATAAAACTATAAACGTTGTTAAGTTCCTTGACATACATTGCTGCAGCACCAGGCCTTCTTCAAGGAGATTTGACACAATTGAACCTGTCAGGGGTGAGTGGTCTGGTCAAGATGCCAGCTCCCTTGAGGAATTATTGAGAGTGGGGAAAGGGAGGTAGTGTGAACACAGCAGCTATCTTCAAATGTTTGAAGGGCTCTCCTATGAGACAGGGAATGGATTTGTTAAGAATGCCTCATACGGTAAAACTAGCATCAAGGAGAGATGTGGAGAGGGAGTAGCATCTCAGCCTAACATAAAGAATAACTTTTTTTTTTAAGAGATAATCTTAGAGTTGAGTGCAAGCTTTGTCATAACACTGTGGGATAAAACTTGACAGGGTGTTTTGGATGGCGAGGCATACACACACTGCCCTCTAAAACAGGGGCAGACCCTCTGGCATATGGTTTTGGGCACATGTCTTTCTGGAGACATGCATGTAGGCGGGCTGTGTACAGGTTCTACAACATAATCCCACCTTAGAAAGAGGTATGGGGAGATGGAAGTATCTGGAGGACTACACTTTCCACGGCACTCATATGAGACAGTCTGCAAAGGTGCCAGTGTGTTCCCAGCACTCATGCTCTTTGCTCAGTTCTCTTCCCTCACGATTGTACCCACACATACACACACGCTGCTCGCAGGCCTAAGCTAATGGGCCTCAGCTTATGGGCAACAGATTTGCTTCTTTCAGTAGTGCCTGCTGATTCCCACGCTCATGTCAACTGTGTTGAGCTTTTGAGGCCTGTTCTTATTAATTAGCACTTTGATTTTTCTTCTCATTTCCCAGTCATTTTTATAAAACGACAAGATCAACCCACAGTAAACTATTCAACCTCTTGGAAAAAGCAAGGGGCGTGAAGCTGATGGGCTGGGAGTGGAGCTCCAGCTGGCTGACAGGTGGGGCCTGGAGCAGAATGTGGGTTGTTCCCTGATGCACACATGTCCCTCCATTAGGACAGGGGTGTGAGAGTGCACAGCATGAACGTGCAGGTTGTCCAGACATGGAAGACTGCCCACACGGGCTTGCTATTCTGCACAGGGTGTGTGCTGGGATGATGGGGACATGGACAGATGCCCCACCAGCCTGACACCCCATGGCACAGCATGGATGGCACACTTTCCAAGTTTTTCACCTTCAGCAGCTCTGAGCAGGATTTGTTTTCAAACCAGCAAGTTATGTACATGTGCAGAGATTCCCAAATCAGCTAGGCTGCAGTGGAGATCGGCTCTAGGCCTCGGTAGGATAGCCAAATACAGGTACCTGGACCGCTGACTCTGGAAAGTTCTACAGAGCTGGCAGAGCGGCGTGCCAAGCAGTACTTGGGAGCCAGAGCCAATAAATGGTATCTTTCATCAGATAAGCTAGCTTCTCTGGCTTCTGAATGAAGGGGGCAGGATGTGAGGAAAGGCAAAGGCTGCCAGTGAGGGCATGGAGGGGCTGTGGTCTCCATCCTCCACTTCCAGGGCCAATTTCCATACAGATGGGATTGGGAGGCCAGGAATGACCCACCAAGAATGCAGTCTCTTGCTGGAAGTTTGCAGCTGCTGCCTGTCAGGCAGAGATTATGGAGAGGTGGCTCTAAACTGCTGCTAAAGCCACGTGCTCTGGAGAATAGGGTACTGGGCTAACTCCAGGGTGGAGTGAGAAGCAGGTACATGACCTCGGACTACCCTCACCCACACCTTGTCTCCAGATAGTCTGATACTGCCGTCTCCTTCCTCAGGCTACCTCCATCAGTGTCTCCCATGAAAAGACTTTTTATGTTTTTGTGCTTTTGATGTTGGCAAAGATCATTTGTATTTTAACACAAGGTGAGCACTTTATTCATTCATCCATCGTTTCATGCACTACTTGGAGATATACAATATTCCAGGCACTGTATGAGGTTCTGAGCTGGATGGGCACATCACCAGCTAGCTCTTCTTTGGCACATCCTGAGTAGATCTTTTTCCAAAGTGGATAGTTCTTTGCTCCAGTGAGGCTGTGCTTCATAGGAGAGGAAAGATTCATGCCTCTCATTACCTGGAGAGGGCCCAGTTGGCTTGCTTGGGGCTCTAGCCAGTGGGCTGGGGCCAAATTCAGACTCAGGCAGATGAGGTATTTTATCTGAAGGGGGCCCAGAGCAGGAAGTGTCTCAGAGGAGTGTGGGCCGGCCTGGATAACAATATCTGTCCTAATCACCTCTGTATGCCTTGTGCCTAGCATCATTTGGGCACATTATGTGCTTAATAAATAATTGTTCAATGAATGACTAAAGTCCAGTCCTTAGAAAGCAGCAGGGTCAAACTAGCAGTCACCAAGCTGGATGGATCGGTCCTGGGATGAGAAGAGCTGCAAACTGCAGGGATAGGCAGTGGCCTGGAAGTTGGGAGGGGACAGGATTGACAGAAAGGTGCCACCATAGGTGGAGAAGAGAGTGCGCTATCCAAGTCCCAGGTGAACACACAAGGGGCTAGCCGGAAGTGTTTCGCTGCTCCTCACAGTACAATTTCTGTCAGGAAAGGCAGGGCTGAAGCATACAGGACAGACTGTCTCTGCAAACATCTTGTTCTTGGCTTCTGAAAACCAGCTTCTCCTGGCTTCCTCCCACTCTGATGGCTGCTCCTTGTCTGTCTGCCTTGTTGTCTTCCTTGTTCTATGTGGGAATGTCTCTGACCTGGTCCCTCCTGTCCACATCACAATCACTCTCCAGGCTATCCAATCTTAGTTCCTGATTTCAAGCATCCAAGGTTGGATTTCCATCTCCAGCCTTGACTGTCATCCTGAGCTACAGACTCATAATGCTTGACAACTTCATGTGGATCATTAACAGATGACTTAATCGTGACTTGTCCAGAAGAACACTTTTTCCTTCTTTGACCTCCCTGGTGAACCCCATGCTTTGCCACTAATTGTTCCCCACCCTGATGCTCAGTAAACAGCACCAGAACTGACTGAGTCAGGGCTGGGACTGTGGTAAGGCCACGAGATGGCAAGGGCACAACATGTCAAGAGGCCCTCACTTTCAGGTGTCCGCCCTGCGCTTGTATGATGCCAAGAGTGGGTGCCTCCTTACATGTTGTTCCTTTGGTGGCTGGCTTTTGCCACCCTAGCACTCGCTCTGCCTGTACTGAGTTCCTCCAGCCCAATGCCTAGAAGTTATATGTTGATTCTTCTGATTTTTTTCACTGCCTATATTCAGTCCTTCAGGAAGTTCTGTTGACTCTGTCTTCCAAACGCTGAGAACACATCTTGTCCTCTCCACTTCCATTCCTGCCATGCTGGCCCTGGCCCTCATGAGCTCTCCCTAGAACCGCTTATTGGGTTTCCTAGTGCTACCTGTGTCCTTCTCCAATCTATTCTTCACACGGCAGCCAGAAATTCAATTTTTATTTTTATAAAAGTAATACATGGACATAGTTTAAAAAGACAAATAGTCCTATGAGGCTTATAATGAAAAACAGCAGGTTCCTGTCCCATCCCTCCTCAGTCACAATTCACACTTCCCAGAGGTGAACACTTTCAATAATTTTGGCAGTTTCCACCATCCTTATACTGTTAGCATTTGATTTTTAGATTTTTGGTTATTTTTTTGCTGAATTCCTACAACGGAATAAGAAGATTTATCTTTTTTATCATCCTCCTCCATCACACAGACATTCCTGTAACACCTTTCCAATACAGTCACATCACACAGACATTCCCGCAACACCTTTCCAGTACAGTCACGTCACACAGACATTCCCGTAACACCTTTCCAGTACAGTCACATCACACAGACATTCCCGTAACACCTTTCCAGTACAGTCACATCACGCAGACATTCCCATAACACCTTTCCAGTACAGTCACATCATGCAGACATTCCCGCAACACCTTTCCAGTACAGTCACATCACGCAGACATTCCCGTAACACCTTTCCAGTACAGTCACGTCACAAAGACATTCCCGTAACACCTTTCCAATATAGTCACATTGCACAGACATTCCCGCCACACCTTTCCAGTACAGTCACATCACACAGACATTCCCGTAACACCTTTCCAATACAGTCACATCACAGATTAGATCAAACCCCTAGTCCAGGTGCAGCTGCTTGTTTGTGTGGGATGGAGAGGGATATGGGGGTCTCACTGTCTCTCAGGCTGATCTTCATCCCACTTTTCTGATTTTAGCCCCACCTGCCTCTTGCCTTCAGAATCTTCCATTTTTATGGTTCCAGATTTGCAGCAGAAACCAGCCCCTTCTTGGCTCCCCTCCCATCAGAGGTGCGTTGCTCTCCCTTGGCTGGTCTGCCAATGTGCTTGTCCCTGTCTGCCTGCTTTCCATAGTATATTTTGCTCACATATCTTGTCTGCTGTCATCTTCCTCCATTCTTTTTCTCCCTATGGGTTAGTTCTGCTTTTATAGGTTTTTTGTGTGTGTCATTTTGTTGGTGTTTGAAGAGGACAAGAGTGTTCAATCCACCATGAGCAACTGGAAGCCAAGTTAGGGAATTTGTGCTTGGCATACAGTGCTCAAAATTTTACTCTTTTTTTTTTTTTAAATTTCCTTCTTTCTTTCTTGAGTGATTGAGTAAAATACTATGGACATCAAGGGTATTCAAGAGTGACATGAATAATAAAAGCCATATATGACAAACCCATGGTAAATATCGTACTGAATGGGCAAAAGCTGAAAGTATTCCCCTTGAAAAATGGCACAAGACAAGGATGCCTTTCTCACCACTCTTATTCAACATGGTATTGGAAATTCTGGCCAGGGCAATCAGGCAAGAGAGAGAAATAAAGATGTTCAAACAGCAAGAGAGGAAGTCAAACTATCTTTGTTTGCAGATGACATAGTCTTATATCTGGAAAACCTAACGGTTTCAGCCCAAAACCTTCTTAAGCTGATAAGCAACTTCAGCAAAGTCTCAGGATAAGAGACAGTGAGACCCCATATCCCTCCCCATCTCACACAAACAAGCAACTGAACCTGGACTAGGGGTTTGATCTAATCTATGATATGACTGTATTTGAAATATGTTATTGGGAAATGTCTCTGTGATGGAGGGACAAATCAATGTGCAAAAATTGCTAGCATTCCTATACACCAACAACAGGCAAGCCAAAAGCCAAATCATGAATGAACTTACATTCACAATTGCCACAAAAATAATAAAATACTTAGGAACACAGCTAACAGGGGAAGTGAAGGACCTCTTCCAGGAGAATTACAAACCACTGCTCAAAAAAAAATCAGAGATAACACAAACAAATGGAAAAACATTCCATGCTCATGGATAGGAAGAATCAATATCAGGAAAATAGCCATACTGCTCAAAGCAAGGTATATATTAAATGCTATTCCCATTAAACTACCATTAACATTCTTCACAGAATTATGAAAAACTATTTTGAAATTCATATGGAACCAAAAAACAGCCGGAATAGCCAAAGTAATCCTAAGCAAAAAGAACAAAGCTGGAGGCATCGTGCTACCCAACTTCAAACTATACTATGGGACTACAGTAAGGAAAACAACATGGTACTGGTAAAAGAACAGACACATAGACTAATGAAACAGACGAGAGAACCCAGAAATCAGACCACACACCTACAACCATCTGATCTTTGACAAACCTGACAAAAACAAACAGTGGGGAAAGGAGTCCTTGTTTAATAAATGGTGCTAGGAGAACTGGCTGGCCATATACAGAAAATTGAAACTGGACCCCTTCCTTAAACCTATACAAAAATAAACTTAAGAGGGATTAAAGACTTAAATGTAAAACTATAAAAACCCCAGAAGAAAACCTAGCAATACCACTCAGGACATAAGCATGGGCAAAGGTTTCATGATGAAGATGCCAAAAGTAATTGCAACAAAAGCAAAAACTGACAAATGGAATCTAATTGAACTAAAGAGCTTCTGCACAGCAAAAGAAAATATTGACAGAGTAAACAGACAACCTATAGAATGGGAGAAAGTTTTTGCAATCTACTCATCTGACAAAAGTCTAACATCCAGTATCTATAAGGAACTTAAACAAATGTATAAGAGAAAAAAACTATTAAAAAGTGGGCAAAGGACATGAACAGACATTTCTCAAAAGAAGCTATACATGCAGCCAAAAAACATGAAAAAAATCTCAACATCACTGATAATTAGAGAATTTCAAATAAAAACCACAATAAGATACCATCTCACACCAGTCAGAATGGCCATTACTAAAAAGTCAAAAAACAACAGATGATGTCGAGTTTGTGGAGAAAAAGGAATGCTTATACACTGTTGGTGAGAGTGTAAATTAATTCAACTACTGTTGATGACAGTGTGGCAATTTCTCAAAGACCTAGAGGCAGAAATACCATGTGACTCAACAATCTCATTAATGGGTATATGCCCAAAGGAAAATAAAGCATTCTATTAAAAAGATACATATATGCATATGTTTATTGCAGCACTATTCACAATAGCAAAGACATGGAATCAACCTAAGTGCCCATCAATGATAGAATGGATAAGGAAAATGTGGTACATACACACCAGGGAATATTATACAGCTATAAAAAGGAATGAGATCATGTCCTTTGCAGGGACATGGATGGAGCTGGAGGTCATTATCCTTAGTAAACTAATGCAGGAACAGAAAACCAAATACTGTGTGTTCTCACAAGTGGGAACTGAATGACGAGAACACATGGACACATGGTTGGAGGGAACAATACATATTGGGGCCTGTTGAAGGGTCGGGGTGGGAGGAGGGAAAAGATCAGGAAGAATAGCTAATGGATGCTGGGCTTAATACCTGAGAGATGGGATGACCTGTGCAGCAAACCACATGGCATGGCACATGTTTACTTATGAAACAAACCTGCACATCCTGTACATGTACACCTGAACTTAAAAGGTGGGAAAAAAATGTATTATATTTTAAATTTATCCATTTATTTCTACTTGTTGCAGCAGAAGTATTTGCCTGCCAAAGCGTTCTAAATCCTACCTGAGTGGTGAAGTCTCTCTCAGGTAATCTGGTTAGGCTGCTCTCCTGCTCAAATTGTACTTTCTCATTTTCTCCTGGACTAATCTTACCTTAGCACTCATGGCTCTTTGTGATCTCTAGTTACCTGTTTAGCTTCGTCACCTGTATTTATTCTATAACTGACTCTGGCAATACCGTGTTGCCCATACTTTCCCAACCACTGCATATTCTCCCAGGCCTGAAAGATTTTGTCTCCTGGAGTGTTTTATTCTGAAGTGCCTTTCCCTGGTTTCACACGTAACAAACATCTATTAATCCTTCAAATTCCAACTCAAATGTTATGTTCTTTGAAGCAGGCTTGGGAATACCATTTCCTGTGCTTCCCTACTGCCATGTACTTCTGTGTATGCAAATCTATGATTTCTCTTTCCAGTCTGTGAGCTCCCTGAGGAACAATTGTGCCTCCTTCATGTCTGCATCACTAACACGCAGGGCCACATCTAATATCCAGTAGACATTTGGCGGGGGGAGGGAAAGAGGGAGAGAGAGGGAAGTGAGAAAGAGAGAGACAGAGAGAGACAAAGAGACAGACAGAGACAGAGAGATAGATAGATAGAGAGAGAGAGAGAGAGAGAGAGAATGAGAGCAGGAAGAGAGAAGGAAGAAGGGAAGGTAGAGTCAGATAAGAAAGAAAAAAACAGAAAAAGAGAGAGAGAAAAAATGATGGAAGCCATTCTTAGAAGTGTGTTCCACTTAAATCCAGAGGTCATCATGATTAGGAATGGTTCCAGCCCCAGCCCTGTCCATGGGGAGACATTTCCAGCAGTCTCTCTCCTCTAGAGTCAGGGCTTGCCTATGCCTGCTATTTGCAGGGGCGCCTACTCCCAGACACTGGGCAGTGCACCTCTCTTGTGAGCCTGTGGGCCAATCTGCCATCATGGTCCCTAAGTGCTTTATTTGGACTAGCTGGGCAAGCTGGGACTTGCTCATGGGCTGGGAACTTCTGCAAATAGTGTGTGAGTCCCAGAATGGAAGAGCTATGGCTTGCTAAAGAGGTGGGGCCTGGCAGGGGTTTCTTAGCTCTCTTTGAGGAGAGAAGCTAGATCTACAGAAGCAGAGCTGAATCAGCTTGATTCTCTTCTAACAGCTTAGGTCTTATAGCCAGTTTCCAAGAACCATAGGTCCCAAATAACATCCCCAGGGTCTACCGTCCTTTTTATATAGAATGCTTTAGGAGGAATATCTGCCGTCCTGGAAAAGCAAACAAAATTAAACAAGAATAACCTGCCAGAGGCTAGGGGTCCCCAACCCTTTTGCATTCTTAGTTCTTTTTGTGTTGTTATAATATAACGAAACACCAAAGGCTGTGTGATTTATAAGGAAAGAGTTTTCTTAGCTCATGGTTCTGTGGGCTGGGAAGTGCAAGGGGCATGGCACTGGCATCTGCTTAGCTTCTAGTGAGGATTTTTGTGCCGTCATAACATGGTAGAGAAAGTCAAAGCGGAGGCAGACACATGAGAACATCTCCCATCAGGCCTCACGGCCCAACACTGTTCCATTGAGAATCAAATTTCAACATGAGTTTTGGTGGGGACGAACCATGTCCAAACCATAGCAGATCCACTGTGAGATCTAAGGTGCAGGGCCTCAATACAGTCAGGGTTTTTGTCTGAGGTTGATTCCCTTTCTTGTCACCTTGGTGAGTACCTTCTTATGGGGAGCTGAGTCCTCAGAGCTGGTGGTGGCTACTCACCTGTACTTGGGCCTGAATGTCAATGGGGAGCTCACACTTACCACATTTGGTTGGCTCTCATTGTTCGGGAGGCTGTTGGTGGGACAAGCTCAGGATATAGATGGGAAGAGGTGTGAATTTCTTCTTTTCTTCAATTATGATTTTGATGTGCTGAAGTCTTCTGATTCAGGACCTTATATAACTTTCTGTACATGAAGTGACTTCTTCAGTGAAAAATCCATAGAACTGGTTATAAACCAGAAATATTTGAACTGGAAAAACCAGAGGTCACCAGCACTCGCCCACCATTTTACAGAGACTCAGAGGGGTTTGGTGGTGGTGGAGGGGGGCACTAACTCAAAATCACAAGGTAAGTGGAAATAGGGCTTAGTGGGTAGAGGGGAGAGGATAGAACTAAGTGGTAGAAATTTTAACATGTTGGCCAGGCGTGGTGGCTCATGCCTGTAATCCCAGCACTTTGGGAGGCTGAGCCAGGTGGATCACCTGAGGTCCAAAGTTCAAGACTAGCCTGACCAATATGGAGAAACCCCATATTGTAAAAATACAAAAAAAATTAGCCAGGTGTTGTGGCACATGCCTGTAATCGCAGCTACTCGGGAGGTGGAGACGGGAGATTCACTTGTACCTGGGTGGCGGTGGTTGCTGTGTGCCTTGTTTGCACCTTTGCACTCCTGCCTGGGCAAAAAGATTGTAACTCTGTCTCAAAAAAAAAAAAAAAAAACAAAAAAGAAATTTTGACATGTTGATTAGAAGTTCCTTAACTTTCCTAACCCATTTCTTTCCACTGTGTCATGAAAAACTTGGTGTGGTAGTGGGAGGCCTTAGGGAAACTATTGACTGTTTTCTTAGGAATTGAGGGGGTGGGACTTTTGATCTCTAGGGTTCTTGGTAGATCTATAGGCCTAAAGTCGGCTTGTAGTCTCAGATCTTCTATTAACTGGTTTCATTACTTAGGGCAAGTTAGTTTACTTATACAGGTCTAAGTTTCCTCTCCTACAAAATGGGTATGTTTGGACTTGGAGGCCCTCCAGCTATGAGATGCTAAGATGAGAAAGAACATCTTGGCAGGGGACTGTTAACTCTAGGGCTGAGACTAGGAGGAGGTGCCCATACAACCCTGAGAATGACTGTCTCTTTAAGGGTTGCTCCTAGGGACCTATCCTGCCTCACCCTATTGCAGTCTATTAACTCTCCCCTTGATGGCTGACATTCTCCAAGTTCACCTCTAAGTCTCTGAATGAGTTTTCCTAGGGCTGCCTTAACAAAGTATGCAAACGTGGTGGCTTAAAACAACAGAAATTAATTTTCTCACAGTTCTGTAGGTTAGAAGTCTGAAATCAAGGCATTGGCAGGGTTGGTTCCTGCTGGAGGCTCTGAAGGAGAATCTGTTCCAAGCGTCTTTCCCAGCTTCTCGTGGCTCCAGCAATCCATGGTGTTTTTTGCCTCGTAGAAGCATCCTCCATTAGAGATGGTGGAGAAGCCTCTCCCTTCACGTGGCTTTTCCTTCTGTGAATCTCTGCACATCAAATCTCTCTCTACTTTCTCTTATAAAGGCACCTTAAATCTTTGGATTTAAGGCCCACTCTAAATCTGGATGATCTTATCCTAAGATCTTTAACTTAGTTATATCTGCAAAAACCCTATTTCCAAAAAGGTCACAATCACAGGCACTAGGGATTAGGACTTGAACATATCTTTTTAAGGGATACTAGTCAAGCACTACAGTCTCAATTATTCTCACTATTCATTCAACATAATTTATTGAATGCTTACAGTATCCCAGGACCTGCACTAGGTTCTGTCCTGGAGTGGTAAGTCCTACTCAGTCTCTTTCCTACAGAGGATAAAAGGAGACACGTAAATAGACAATTACAGAACTGCATTTTAAGTGCAATGGTTAAGATATACAGAGATTTTTTTTTTTTCAGGTGCTCAGAGGCAAGACAACTGACCCAGTGCAGATAAACAAGGAAGACTTGATACATAGCTGAGCAGGATTTAGGCTACGAGGAGTACAAAATACTGGGGTCAGAGGATTGGGCAATCCTAACTGAATGGATAGCATAAGAAATTGGATGATGAAAAGCAAGAGGAGATAAGGGATCTCTGTGTGTGTTTCCCCTTGGCTTCGGGTGTCTTCCTGTTCCTCGATATTTCACTGGAATCAGCTTTACTCCTAGTTCCACTGCTACTCTCTCCTCTTGCTCTCCTCGTTGCAGTGAGAAAATAGAGTTTGCAACAGCTGTTAGGCACAGACTTGACTTTCAGTTGCACAACAGTGATGCTGAACAGTACAGGCTTCTCCTTAGTAGCAGGATAAATACACCCCTGGTAAAGAAGATGCATTTGTGTACTTTCATTCTTTTTCCTTTTTTGGGAGAACACAGTTAATAATGCTCATTGAGGTGAACTGGAATTGATGGATGATCAGTCCTCCTCTCACTCTAGGTGGAAGCCCTGTTGAGGGTCCCTGAGACACTGCTAGTGACCTCAAGTCTTCCCAGTGCAGGGAAAGGGCTGTCCCCAAAAGAGCTGGAAGGGTTCACCTGATCCACACATGTCCTCAAGGGCTCACGGTCTTTCGCTGACTGTGATAAGGCTTCCTTCCTCCAAGGACCATGCCAAAATGCACGTGTATGCAAGAAAGGGACAGGTGAACTTAGGGCAGTCACTAATCCTAGGATGGCAAACAAACAGCACTTACAATGCCTAGAGGGCTCAGGGCAGACGTTGTGAATCAACCCTGGCACCGTTGCTTGCTGAGCTAAGTTCTGGCCACAGTCCTTCTCAAATGAACATTCTAAGTAGCCCTTGCCAATCAATCACAGTTGGCAGAAGAAATGAAATCCATTTGCCATCTTTGCATTAATCTTTTATCAGAGATTAATTTGTCCAATTAATCAGGGATTGTCAACAACAATAACGCTTTGCCTGGCAAAGACCAGGGTCCCAGGGGAATGGGTTGCAGAAGGGAGTTTTTCATTATCTTGATAGGTCATTGAGGAAATCAGCAAGAAGTCTGGAAATCTACAGGCTCTGTGTGATAGAATTGGTCACGAAGGGCTATGTCAGTCAGGCCTCTCCAGGCTTGGAGTGGCCCTCATATTTCCCCTGTTCTGCAGTTCTGTCTAGCTGTTGAAAAGTTTATACACCTTTTTCTCCATCATAGCACAAACACAGTTCTGGCATCTTTCTCCATATTGTATTTTGTGTTCCCAGACTACGGTGTTTTATGTTCTGTTGCCATCAGTTATTAAATACTTGTATCCCTTGAAATTTCAGGGCTTTCTCTGAGATGTAATGAGAGAGGATATGGGGAGAAGCACATGCCTTCCTGCCCACTTTTGTCCCCAAATGACAAGGTTTAAGAGTACAGGACGACCTTGATCACAAAGGGATGACCAGCAAGATGATTCAGGTGGGGACCACCATGTGAATGTGTCAGTGTGTGTTGTGGGGGCCAGCCAATCATAGTCGCTCAGCCCTGTGAGCGTGTGTCTGGAAGACTAGTGGGGGTAGGAGAAGATCATTTTTATGAGAGATGAAGGAGCTTCCTGGAAGAGGGAGTCAGGCAGGACTTAGCCTCAGGAACAAAACCACTGTCTTCACAGGGGTTGGCACATGGATTTGTCCACAGCGTAGTGTCCTGTGGACACATATAAGACCCAGGGTACAGATGAAAGAATATTTTTTAATGGAGACCTTGTTAGACTTTCGGTGTAGGAGCAACCTCATTTTGGCACCAAGTGATAGAGCTTCCCATGAGAGAGGAAGAGGAACATTTTCTCCCTTTAGGCACAGAATGCAGTGTGGCTTTAGTTCTTATGGGCTCCAGATACTCTAGTCCCAGTTTGGCAACTTCAGGACTCCAGAGCTTTGGACATTGCTCTGGGGTGGAGGTAGGAAATGATGAGGGTTATTGCACCTGGATGCCACTGTGCTTGGAGATAGCCAAGTTGATAGTCCTGGAAAATAAAGAATAGAGGAATGACTGCTGCTATAGAATCAGTCATGGGACATGTTCACAAGCACATATGAGACACATCTGAGGACTCCCAGAAATAATTGGAAGCTGGGGGAGGAGGGGTTGGTCAGAGACACTACCAGGGAGTGACAGTTACTTATTCCGATGCCTTCGTCCCACACAGGACTTGCCCTCTTTGAGGAGATGAACTGCACCTAGCATAGGTTTTGCGTAAATAATTCTTACATTAATAAATGGACACTTGTGCAGCGCAGCCCTTGCTCATAAATATTCTCCCAGTGAAACTTTGCATCCCTTCTGGGAATCAGATATGTCCCTCTCCATTTATAGACAGTCTGGAATGGTGGAAAGAATCCAGACTTGGGGCCAACAGAGCTGAGTTAGCAGTTACTATGAGTCACTTGACATCTTGATTAAGAAAGGTAAGATATTTAGAGTGCATCTGGCATTAATAGAGTAGGATGGTGATCCGTTAATGGCAGAAAAATGCACAATTTGTGATTATTCATCTAGTTAGATTGGGCACAGACTTGAACAGATTCTTTTCAATGTAAATTCAGGTTTCTCTTTTCCCTCCTCTTCCCACCCTTCACTGCATTGGCAAGAAGCAGAGGCAATGTGGAAACTCTTGTGGCCATTGAGTGTTCGGAGGTCTAGGGCTGGATGGAGGAGTGGGGACCCACGCTTCAGTCTCCAGCTGTCCTGGGACCTCAACCACAGTCAAGTATCTTTTAAGAGAGTCTGAAGGCCTAAGGCTGTCTCCAAATCCTGGCGCTGGCCTCACCAGCTATCAGAGCCAGCACAACGGGCCTGCTGCTGGAGGTCTCAGAGACCAGGGAAGGTCAGGCTGGAAGTTTGAGGCCAACCAGGAAAACGGCTGGCTGGTCTCTCCCTGGGGTTTTCAAAAGCTCCAGTAATGTCGTTTGTTAGAATGAAGATCTCTGCAGCAACTAAAGGGAGGCTGTGTGCTGTTTGCAATGAGAACATGTCCACCCTGACCCAGCGCTCCACAGGCTCACTGCAAGAAGCCCAGGTTCCGGTGGAATCTCTCGGAATGAGCGAAAATCAGTTCTATTTTCAAAAATCATGTTTTGACAAAAATAACATGAGTATAGTTGAACAATTCAAACAGTATGGCCTGGCTTTGGCTTATGATGAACAACAGCCATCCCCTCCTTCCCACCCCAGGCACCACGCCCTAGAGAGCCACCACTGCGTTTTCAGTTCATCTTTTTATTTCTAAATTACACGATTGTACTTTGGTTTATCTTCCAGTTTTAGATTTTTCCACTGACTTTTATTTTGAGATTTTATTTTGAGCCCTTTTATATACATACACAACCCTCTACTCCTCCCTTCCCCCAGTCTTTTTATCTCACTAGATTTGATTAAATAAATATTCAGTATTTACATTAGTATGACTATAAATATAATTGACAACTAAGCAGACTACTGTTCTGTGGTTACATTTCTTCTCTCCAAAACTTATTGCTTATTCTCTTCCAGGAGAGTTGGGAAGTGGGGATTATCGTCTCTTTTGTAATTTGCTTTATCTTCATGTCTCTATCACTAAATTTACCAAGTCTCCTTCCTAACGTGGCAGGCAATCCATCAGTTTCACAGCTTCCTTGGGGACATCCACCCTGGATTCCTCTATGTTTCCTGGTTTCCCTCCAGGCCTTCTGCATACTTGTGACCATCATCCTGTGACCTCTATTCACTGTTGTTCCAGGAGGTCCCCTGTGCCCCGATTGATTTATTCTGGTTTCTTAGGTTATTCCCTTTTTTGGTGACTCATGACCTCCTGTGGCTTCCTGAGAAAGGGTGCACCATTTTGAGACTCTGGGTGTTTGAAAATGTCTTTATTGGTAACTGATAATAATACGACTATTTATGGAGTACTCATTTAAATATCAGTTTCCTTCTTAATTTTGAAGGCTTTGCACCATTGTCTTCTAACTAGCTGTTAGAAGTTTCTGTTTAGAGAGGTCTGATGCCACTCGCTTTTTTTCTTTTTCTTTTTTTTTGAGACAGAGTCTCACTCTACTGCCCAGGCTGGAATGCAGTGATACTATCTCAGCTGACTGCAACCTCTGCCTCCTGGGTTCAAGCAATTCTCCTGCTTTAGTCTTCTAGGTAGCTGGGATTACAGGCATGTGCCAACACGTCAGGCTAATTTTTATATTTTTAGTAGAGATAAGGTTTCACCATGTTGGTCTCAGAATCTGGACCTCAGGTGATCCACCTGCCTTGGCCTCCTGAAGTGCTGGGATTATAGGCATGAGTCACCACACCTGGCCTGATGCCACTCATTCTTGATCATTACGTGTGACTTTTGTTCATTTCTCTCTGGAAACTTTTGCCCCGTATTCTAAAACTTCATGATCATGTGCTTTGGTGAGAGTAGGTATTTGTCGATATTGTTTGTAGTTTTAAATCCATCCATTGTCTTGGGCACTAGATGAGTCCTTTCAATCTGGAAGTTCTAATTCTCAGTCTGGGAAATGTATTTTTTATTTGATAATTTCCTCCCCTCTTTTCTCTGCTCTATCTTTCTGGAACTCCTGTTGTTGGATTTTAGAACTCCTGAATTAATGCTTTTATTTCTTAGGGGACCTCCTTAGTTTCTGTCCTTTTAAAAAAATTCTACCTCCTGGGAAAATTTCTAAACTTCTATTATTTTTATTACCTTTTAAAATTTTAATTCTTTTAAGAAATTTGATAAAACTCATTTTTCTCTCTTCCCTTTTCAAAAATAACATTATATTCTTATTTGTGTGTGAAATATTTTCTCTCCTTCAAGTATTTATTAAACTTTTTTTTTCTCTTCCTGGGTTCTCTGTTTCCTCCAAGTTCTTTTTCTTTTTTCTTTTAGTTTGTTTGTGGTTATTTGATCTGGTCTTGGCTTTTGCTACTCCAGAAATCCTTGGCTGGTGTTTCTCATTGGCTGCGTATGGCTTGGTGACTAGAGGACTTTGCTGCAGGGAGGCCTGGCAGGTATTTGATATTTTCTGGGGGGAACTCAAATTATAGAGTGTTTTCTCTTGGGGCAGTTTTCCAGACAATACTTTTGCAGTTTCTTGCCTGAATGTAAACCTGGCTGCCTAGGAACCAAGGGGGGGCGAGGAGAGCTGGGCTTTTCAGTGAGGCCTGACCCCCACTCATTGGCACCCTTGGACTGTTCCAGGCCAGAGCATGTCTGATTCCATTTCTCTGGAGTAAAATGCTCCAGTTTGTGTCTATGTGACATGGGAGCAGGGATTCCATGTTTGTATCACTCAGGACAGGCATCTGTAACAAATAACACTGAACTCTCAGGGATTTAACAAAGGTTTGTTTTTCCCTCTTTGGGGCAGCACACTAGGACAGTTTTCTCCTACCCCAACGTCCTGGCATGGGCTCCAGGGGCAGGGCTTAGAGCAGCCATTCTCCCTCTTCCTTGTTGGTTGAGTCCCAATTTTGTTTGTGTCTACACCTCCACCATGGAACTCAGGGGGACATCCTGACTCTGCTAAGCCAATCAAGTCAGTCTCATTTCCCCTTGCTAGCAATTGGTATAGGGATGGGCATGTCACCCAGTTCCAGCCAGTGTCTGCTCAGAAAGGATTCCTTGCTCTTAAATAAGAGAAATAGCCCTCTTTTCTTCCTACCTGGACATGATGCTGGGAATCTTGGCTGATGCCTTCTGACCATGAGGGGAGCTGATCTCTGAGGCTGAGAGGTCTAAGCTGAGAATATCTGAAAGGAAAGAAGGAAGGAGCCTGGATCCCAGATGGCATTGTGGAACCTCTCATGAACCCATTGCACAGCCACTCTCCCTGGGGGGCCCCTTCTTAGGGGTTTGAGCCCAGGGGTCCAAGCCAGGTGCAGGCTTGGTCTGGGGGGTGAGATTGATCCTGGAGCATGCAGTCAGAGCCAGACAAGGGACAAGAATGTAACATGGTGGTGCCTGCTGGTTAGGAATGCTCTGGAATCCTGGCTTCACCACTTACTCACTAGGTGAACTTGGTAAGCTACTTAATGCATCTAAACCTCACTTGTAATAACTTCCTCATTTGTAAAATGAAAGTAATCATGGTAACTTCCTTCTAAGTTGTTGAGATTATCAAATGAGATAACACCTGTTCGGAGCTCAGAACTGCGCCTGGCACATAACAAGTGCTCAGACTGTCCTAGGCTGGATCCGCTGAGTGCCGAGCCAGAGCAACCTCAAGCTGTCTGTGTAAGGGATGCTGAGTCCCAGAGCGGGCTGGGACCAAGCCAGAGCCCTCAGTGGCTTTCAACAATTTGAAATAGCACCAAGCTGTGGAAGTCACAATACTGCAAGTTATGGAGGAAATATATTAGACCAGTGGTTCTCAAACTCATGAATGGAAATTTGCATTTCTAATGAGTTGTCAGGTGATGTCAATACCGCTGGTCTGGGGACCACTTTGTTAGACAAGGGCAAAGAAAACAAGACTCCGAGGGAAAATCATTTGAGGTTGATGTCTTTTTTAAATACAAAATTTATTATATTAAAAATTGTTACTATGAAAGATGCAAAAGGGACGTAAAAGTAGAGAGGAATATACTGAACCCTCCTGCACCCATCACTCAGCTTCAACATGTGCTAACTCATGTTCTATCTTGTGTCCACTGGTGCTTTCTGAATGTGTTCCCTCTCTCTCCCCACAGCCAACAGCACAGGCCCTGGCCTCACCTCAGGCCTGCTCCTAGAGCTCAGAAAGAGGCACATTGTTGGGGTCCAGCTATATGTAGAAATGACCAAGTCAGGCCAATTCTGAAGAAAGTCAAGGGGGGAAATCTCTTGATACTCTCTGTCACACAAACGTTATCCACCCCATCATGTGCAGGTAGCAGAGGCAGCATCTAGCTATCCCTGGTCAGCCGCTCAGCTGGATGGCTAAGACTACAGGTGGTTGTAACCACTACAGTGTTGGGCTTTGAAGACTAGCTCTCTGCCAAATGAGCCAGTCTGCTGGCCAGCCATTCATTCAATCAGCCACAGTACACTGTCCAGTTCTGTGCTGAGTGCTGGGGAGACCAAGATGAATATGATCCACTCCAGTGGAGAAGACAGGCGGGTAAATGGAGACCGTAAGAAAACAGGCTAAATCCCCAGGTAAAGCCTATGTATAAAGTGTCATGGGAGCACAGAGGAAGGTGTCCCGAACACAGCTAGGGCAGCAGGACATCCAGGGAAGACATCCTGACTTGTGATGCTGGAGCATAGCTTCTGGGCTGGTGAGGAGAACCCCTCCACATCTTTGTTGCTGGGCTTCCTTGTCTCTTGCTGTTATAGTTGTCTCAACTCTTTTGAGCTCATGATTCCTGTAATTTGACTGCATTCTTCTTGTTCAGTTATCAAGTTACTACTGTCTATCTCTCCTCCACACAGACCCCAAGTCCAGCTGTGGCCTTCTCTTATATGAGCTCATGTGGAGTAGGGGTGCTTGGATAGCATCGTTTGGGATCAGCAAGAGGTTGGAGGTCAGTTGCATCAGGATGAAGCATCACAGTTCTCTCTCCTGAATTTCCTCACTTATTACTCTGAGTCACCTAGTGATAAATTGCAGGCTTTCTCCTGGTTCCTGTATAGAAGCTGGGTGATTCTGGGATAGCCTGCATTCCGCATGATAGACATAAGGTAGTGCCTGCTCATTTGCACATGCAGGGATGGTGTTGTTGCTAGAAGGGCTGTGAATCCAGGAAAGGTTTTTTTTTTTTTTTTTTTAAATCTCTCTGGACTGGGGCAAGAGGCAGATAGGCCTGGGGTCTTGTAGTTCACTGCACATCATGATATCAAAGCAATCTCCTAAGATTCTGGGAGCAACGCTGGGCTAGGTCTTCCTTTACAGAGGGCTTTGGCCCCAAAGGAGTCTTGTACTGGTATCTTGCAGGGAGCCTCGTGGGGAGGGATAGAAGAAAGCTCACAAATGACGTACTTTAAATTTCCCCCTTACAAAAATTTCTGTTTTCTAGCCTTCTGATCACACCAGAACCCTTTGTTCAAGATCTCTCTTCCCATGACTAGATATAGCCCCACCAATTTATCATCATCTTTATATTTAATTAAATTATCTTCTATTTAATATTTTCAATTATGCTCCTAAAACCAGATCTTACTTATAGATCTAAGTTTTTCATTGTAGGTTCTTTCAAAGACTTTTTTTATTACTATTAATCCCTATAATAAATAACATCAACTCCAATAATGCTACACCAGATACTTTCCCCGACTCCTGTCTCCCTGCACATTTATTATTGACTCAATTTATGTTCCTTTAAATCAGTTTCAGTCTGGGTGGCAATACTCTCATTTACTGACTGATCAATTTAAATTTGTTTTATAAGATTCCATTAATTACTGTGTCCAATTCTCTTGCAGTGCCTGGAAACAGTGCATCTCTTAGAATTCCCTGTAGCCCTGTGGCTGTATATTTTCATGGAAATGGTCTTTAGGTTAGACTGGTGAGTCCTCAGATGCTCCTATTGTCAGATGTTTTCAGTCCTATTCTCAGCAAGGAGTAGAGGGCTGAATTGCTCTGTGGTCTGGTTCCTTCTGATACGTTCATCCTCTAGGTATGACCCCTTCCCCAGTGAAACCCCTGGAAGTCCTGCACGGAAGAGGACATAAAGTTTGAGAGGGGAAAGTCAATCTCTATGTGGTGGGTATTTGGGGGCTTATGTGCCCTTCATGTCATGTATAGTTTGGGTTTTCCAGGGTCTGTCTAGTCTGTCATATATCCAAGCCTCTCCCTGGGTAGAGCATGAACATGTAGACTTGAACCTTCCCTTCTTATTGGCCAGAGGTGCAGAGAACACCTGTGCTTTCATACAAAGCCACCAAATCCTTTTCACAATCCGAACTCCTCTCTTGGCACTGTCTTCAGAGTCAGGCACAATAGTCTCACCAGCCTCCTCTGCTTCTGTCATTTGAAAAGACAATAATTTTGTTTTTCTCTGATGGCCAATTACTTTACACCCTTTCAGTTGGTTGGTTACTTACAGGGAGAATGCTAGGCAGGACACCCGAATCTTCTCTGCAACACTCAGATACAAAAGGAGGGATGCACATCACAGATTCAGGCTGCTACTTAGGTGAGCACCACCTTCCGAAGGTGCTGGGCACAAACTTACTGAAGGGCAGCCTGGGCTGCCAAATCTGTGTCAGGTGTCATGCCTCCCCTTTTGGCCATGGATATTTGGGAAAAGTGGGGAGGCTTAGACTAGGTCTGGTTTATTGCCTGGAGCAACACAGGAGCTGGTCCAATGAGATTCTTCTTTCAGGACGTAGGAATGGGACAGTGAAAGGCAGGTCAGTTGGTACAGAGTATGGAGATTCAAACATGTAGACAATGGCTGAGGTAGGTGAACAATGGAAGAGCACTGGATGAGGCTGGTAAACTTCTACTGCTAAAGTCCCATGGCCATCCTGACTGTGGAAACTCAGTTTTCAGCTTCCTTGAGGTTGGCAGTGATTTCTGCCTCGAACTCCTGAAACACTGCATAACTGCATAGTGTTACCCTGCTCCATCCATCCACACATGTGCATGTGTACACACACACCCCTTTCTTTAGTTAGCTTGAGTGATCTTATCTTTTTGCAAAACAGAACACCTTGTCTCAAATAAGTGGTCTACAAGAGTAGCATAGAAGAGTTGCTAATGTTGTGCTGGAGCATCATTTTAATGTCTCCTGGGACAGTGTGTATTTAATGAGGGCAAAGACATAGACAGGGGCCAGTAACATAGTGTGTGTACATTTAGGCCACAAGGCTGATTCAAGAGGGAAAACAAAAGAAAATAAGTATGTTTCTACTTAGGGCCTGAAAAATTCTATGCAATGTGAATTAGGAGGCTTCTTTATGATAAAAGGTGTTTTGAGGCAGAAGCAATTGCCTGAGAGCAAGAATGAAGACAATAGAGAATCATTGTCCTTAGAAGAAAGATGATCTAAGATTTGACTCTCATCCACTGCACCTTGCTGGGCAGAAGTGATGGTGGTTATTCAGCCTCTGCTTGGATGTCTTCAGTGATGGGAGCCCACTCCTCCTTCCCTCCTAAAGGAACCTCTTTAATTTACAGACTGTGGAAATCTGTTGGCTTTACTGACAAGCTTCTATTCTGGAATGAGCACCCAGCTTACATTTTCTTTGGAGAATCATCCCTCCTCTAGACTCAGTCTTTGTGGTTTGGGCAGGGCTGATCCCACTTCCCAGCTTTAGTGGAGGGTCCGTTAAATCCAAGTCTGGTAAATCATCATGTTTCACACTATGTTCATAGGATTGGTTCAAGAATGGGCACGTGACCCAAGCTGCCCAATGAAAATCAGTTCCGGGAGTTTTGATGGCACTCTTGGGAAGGAGACCCATTCATTCTCCTGATTATTAAAGTAGGTAGAATCTAAGCCTTTGCTGCCAGTGGCCATCTTGCCACCGCTGAAGGAGAACATGCCTAATGATGAAGCCAACATAGAGAAAAATAGTTTGGAAAGATTAAGTGCCTAAAATCTTTCTCTGGACCTTCATGTTAGGTGAACAAATAAACTTTCCATTTGGCTTAAGCCTACTTGTGTTTCATTTCTGAGTCCTGAGTTATCAGGAATCTTTAAATTATTATAAGTGTACTGGTTTTTTATTTATTGAAGTGACTTTCTACAACCTAACTGATTCAATTTTTGCTCTGCCCTCTGGGTCAGAGAGAAAACATCCACATTTTCTTTTATAGGATAGTCTTTGTTTAAAGACATTCTTGCTTGCCTGAATTTTTATGTCTTAATTTAAAACTTACCAATCATTAGATTTTGATCTATTTACCTTATGATAAGATTTCCAGTCTCCTCACCATGCAGGTTACCTTCTTCTAGACAAACCATAGCTTGTCTCTCCAATTCTCCTCTTAATCGTGGCTCCCACATCTGAACCTTGAATTCCAAAGGGGATTTGATCAGACTGGAGTGCACAAGGCTACACTTTCCTTACTGGGATGGACACTCTAGTAATTCAGTTTAAGATTCCATTCATGGTTTCGGTGGCTGTGGTGAACTTTTGATATATTGAGTTATGGTTATATAAAACCTGTTTTTCGTAACAGTTGTAGAGCAGCCAGGTCTACTCTGACCTTCACTTAACCACTAGGTATGAATTCTGTGGTCAAATGAATTTGAATCCAGGCTTCCTTCATTCACTAACTGTGTAACCCTGAGAAAGCTGATGAACTACCATAGGGCCTTGCTCTTCAAGGTGTGGTACAAGAACTTGTTCTCATCAAGCAGCTTGTTAGAAATGCAGAATCTTCGCTGGGGTCTGTCGGGGGGGAAATAGGGGAGGGACAGCGGAGGGTGGGGAGTTGGGGAGAGATAGCATGGGGAGAAATGCCAGATATAGGTGATGGGGAGGAAGGCAGCAAATCACACTGCCATGTGTGTACCTATGCAACAATCTTGTATATTCTTCACATGTACCCCAAAACCTAAAATTCAATTAAAAAAAAAGAAAATAACAAAAAAAAAAGAGAATCATTTACAAAAAAAAAAAAAAAAAAAAAGAGAATAGTGAATGTGATTAAAAAAAAAAAGAAATGCAGAATCTTTTTTTTTTTTTTTAATTTAAATAGAGATAAGATCTCTCTATGTTGCCCAGGCTGGTCTTGAACTCCTGGGCTCAAGGGATCCTTCTGCCTCAGCCTCTCAAAGTGTTAGGATTACAGGTGTCAGCCACCACACCCAACCCAGAAATGCAGAATCTTAAGCTCTATCCCAAACCTATGCATTAGAATC
>CAUYLG010038817.1:0-25293 GCA_963573385.1 Cacajao melanocephalus
CTGTAACCTGCCCCTCCTCGGTTCAAGCGATTCTCCTGCCTCAGCCTCCTGAGTCGCTGGGACTACAGATGCCCCCCAACCTCACCCAGCTAATTTTTTGTATTTTTAGTAGATATGGGGTTTCACAATGTTAGCCAGGATGGTCTCCATTTCCTGACCTCGTGATCTACCCTCTTCTGCCTCCCAAAGTGCTGGGATTACAGACATGAGCCACTACACCTGGCCACCAATTTTTAACATTCTGCCACATATGCTATCTATGTGTCGGTGTGTATGGTTTATTTTGCTGAATCATTTGCGTTTTTGCAGGCAGTTGCCCTTTATCCCTAAATACTTCAATATATATCTACTAAGAACAAAGGTAATCTCCTTCATAATCAGAATTCCGTGATCACTCCAAGAAACTTTCGTACTAATTCAGTGTAATCATCTGTAACATACAGGCCATATTCAATTTTGCAAAACATCCCAGTAATATCACTTGCAGCTGATTTTCTTTTTTTCCTAATTCAGGCTACCATTAAGGATCATCCGTTGAATTTGTCATGTCTTTTTAAACTCTTTTAGTCTAGAATCATTCTTGGTTTTGTTTTTTGGTTTTCTTTCTATTTGTTTATTTACTTTGAAATGGAGTCTCACTTTATCACCCAGGCTAGAGTGCAGTGGTGCAATCTCAGATCACTGCAACTTCCGCCTCCCAGGTCCAAGTGATTCTCCTGCCTCAGCCCCCTAAGTAGCTGGGATTACCACAACTAGTTAATTTTTTTTTTTTTTTTTTTTTTTAGTAGAGACAGAGTTTCACTGTGTTGGCCAGGCTAGTCTCAAACTCCTGACCTCAGGTGATCCACCCACCTCAGCCTCCCAAAGTGCTAGGATTACAGGCCTCAGCCTCCTTTTTATTTTTTATAACATTGACTTTTTTGAAGAATCCAGTACTACTATTTTGCAGAATGTTCCTTATTTTGGATTTATTTCCCTATGGTTAGATTCAAGTTAAACAATTTTTTTGGGTATACTATAGATGAAGTTGTGTCCATCTTAGTGCATCAAAATATGATGTCAGTTTGTTCCATTACTGGTGATGTTACAGTTAATTATTTCTCCAAGATACAGATACCTTTTCCCTCTGTATTTAAGAAGTCTGTGTAATAAATGAGCAAAGAATTTGAATGGACATTTCTCCAAAGACATAAAAATGACCAAACAAGCATGTGACAAGAGGATCAACATCATTAGTTGTTAGGAAAATACAAAGCAAAACAATAATGCACTACTACCTCCCACCTACTAGGATGACTATAAAAAAAATTTTTTTTTTTTTTGAGACAGAGTCTTGCTCTGTCGCCCAGGCTGCAGTGCAGTGGCACGATCTCGGCTCACTGCAACCTCCACCTCCTGGGTTCAAGCCATTCTTGCCTCAGCCTTCCAAGTAGCTGGGACTACAGGTGCATGCCACCATGCCCAGCTAATTTTTTACATATTTTTAGTAGACATGAGGTTTCACCATATTGGTCAGGCTAGTCTTGAACTCCTGAACTTGTGATCTACCTGCCTCAGTCTCCCAAAGTGCTGGGACTACAGGCGTGAACCACCACTCACGGCCATAAAAATTTTTTTAATGGAAAATAAACCAGGCTTAATGTCACAAGTATAATCTCAGCCCTTTGGGAGGCTGAGGCTGGAGGATCATCTGAGCCCAGGAGCTGGAGGCTGCAGTGAACTATGATCGCACTACTGCACTCCAGCCTGGACAACACAGTGAGACCCCATCTCAAAAAAAATGTTAATGGACAATAAGTATTGGTGAGGATTCTGGAACCCTCATATGTTGGAAACCTCCTACGTTTCTGGTGGAAATGTAAAATGGTACAGTTATGGAAACAGTCTGTTGGCTTTTCAGAAAGCTAATTATAGAATTAACAGCAATTCCACTTCTAGGTATATATGCACAAGGACTGAAAACAGGTACTCAAACAATCTTTGTACATGAGTGTTCATAGCAGCACTATCACAACAGCCAAAAGATGGAAACAATCTAAATGGTCATCCATAAATGAATGAGTATACAAATTGTGGTCTATACATGCACTGGAATATTTTTAGCCATAAAAAGAATTTAGTACTGACACATGCTACAATGTGGATGAACATTGAAAACATTATGCTAAATAAAAGAAGCCAGACACAAAATGTCACATATTGTATGATCCCATTTACATGAGATATCCAGAATAGGCAAATCCACAGAAAGCAGATTGGTGGGAGTTGAGGGGTGAGAGAAGGAGGGAGCAACTGCTTAATGAGTACCAAATTTTATTTTGGTGTGATGAAAATGTTTTGGTGCTAGATAAAGGTGGTGGCACAACATTGCTAAAGTACTAAATGCCTCTGAATTGTTCACTTTAAAGTGGTATGTTTCATCTAATGTAAATTTCACTTCAAAACAAAACAAAAAGGTTCCTTGTGTGGGGTGATCCTTTGAAACTGTGAATCTCTCTTCCCTGACAGTATCTTAATGGGTTGGCATCCATTGATGATTCTTGCCTAAATCAACCATTACCATACTGGTTGTAGAACAATGATTTTATAATCCTATCGTTCCATCTATATTAAGTAACTTTTTTTTTCTTTTTTTCTTTTCTTTTTTTTTTTTTTGAGACAGGTAGTCTTGCCCTGCTGCCCAGGCTGCAGTGCAGTGGTGAGATCTCAGCTCACTGTGACCTCCACCTCCCAGGTTCAAGTGATTCTCCCACCTCAGCCTCCCAAGTAGCTGGGACTACAGATGCAGGCCATTTGTATTTATTTATTTATTTTTTTATTTTTATTTTTATTTTTTTGGAGACAGAGTCTCCCTCTTGTTGCCCAGGCTGGAGTATAAGCGCAAGATCTCTGCTCACTACAACCTCTGCCTCCTAGGTTCAAGCGCTTCTCCTGCCTTGGCCTCCTGAGTAGCTGGCATTACAAGTGCCCACCACCACACCTGGCTAATACTTTTTGTACTTTTAGTAGAGACAGGGTTTCACCATGTTGGCCAGGATGGTCTCAAACTCCTGACCTCAAGTGATCGCCTTCCTCAGCCTCCCAAAGTGCTGGTATTATAGGTGTAAGCCACTGCACTTGGGGACCTTAAGTGACATTCTTTTTTTTTTTTTTTTTTTTGAGACAGGGTCTCACTCTGTCACCCAGGCTAGAGTGCAACAGTGTGATCTCGGCTCACTGCAACCACTACCTCGCAGGTTCAAATGATTCTTCTGCCTCAGCTTCTCAAGTAGCTGAGACTACAGGCATGCACCACCACACCTGGCTAATTTTTTTGTTGTGTTGTGTTGTGTTGTGTTTTTCTTTGGCATGGGGACGAAGTCTTACTCTGTTGCCCAGGCTGGAGTGCAGTGGCATGATCTTGGCTCACCGCAATCTCTGCCTCCCGGGTTCAAGTGATTCTCCTGCCTCAGCCTCCCAAGTAGCTGGGATTACAGGTGCCTGCCACCACGCCCAGCTAATTTTTGTATTTTTAGTAGAGATGGGGTTTCACCATGTTGGCCAGGATGGTCTTGATCTCCTGACCTCAGATGATCCGCCTGCCTCGGCCTCCCAAAGTGCTGGGATTACAGGCTTGAACCACTGTGCCCGGCCTTATTTTTGTATTTTTAGTGGAAATGGGGTTTTGTCATGTTGGCCAGGCTGGTCTCGAACTCCTGACCTCAGGTGATCCACCCACCTTGGTCTCCCAAAATGCTAGGATTACAGGCGTGAGCCACTGCGCCCAGCCAGGTGTGAACCACTTCTTAAGGAGGAGCTTTTATTTATTTCTCCCTCTGTTTTTTTTTTTCTCCCTCCTGCTTCTCTGCCTTTTTTTTTTTTTTTTTTTTTACTTTTTCTTTTTTACTTTCTTTCTCTTTTCTTTTTGGCTTATTTTTTGTTATTGGTATCAATATTGACAAAAAATTATTGTCACTATTTTTTTGTTGTTTTCAGAGGACAGGGTCTCACTCTGTCCTCCAGGTTAGGGTGCAGTGGCGCAATCATAGCTCACTGAAGCCTCAAAATCCTGTGCTCAAGTGATCCTCCCAACCTTGTTCTCCCAAAGTGCTAAGATTATGGGCATGAGCCCCACACTTAGCTTTTTTATTATTTTTTAAAGGCTTTATTGAGATATAACTCACATATATACAATTTATCCATTTTAAAATATAGAATTAAGTGGTTTTTAGTGTGTTCACAGGGTTCTGCAACCTCTACCACAATCTAATTTTAAAACATTTCTGGCCCAGATGTGGTGGCTCTGGTTTATAATCCCAGCACTTTGGGAGGGTAAAGTGGGAGGATCACTTGAGCGAAGGAGTTTGAGGTTAGGGAGGTTATAATAAGCTATCATCGCGCTGTTGCACTCCAACCTGAACAACAGAGCAAGACACTGTCTATTAAAAAATAAAAATGGGCACAGTGGCTCTGCACTTTGGGAGGCCCAGGCAGGCAGCTCACGAGGTCAAAAGATTGAGATCATACTGACCAACATAGTGAAACCCCAGCTCTACTTTGTACAATACAAATATTAGCTGGGCGTGGTGGCATGTGCCTGTAGTCCCAGCTACTTGGGAGGCTGAGGCAGGAGAATTGCTTGAAGGTGGAGGTTGCAATGAGCCAAGATCACGCCACTGCACTCCAGCCTGAGCGACAGAGCAAAATTCTGTCTCAAAAAAAAAAAAATTGTCCCCCCTAAAAAGTACTCCATACAGATTAGCAGTCACTCCCCATTTCTCTGACCCCTGCACTAGCCCTAGGCAGCCACTAATGTACTTCCTGTTTCTATAAGCTTGCCTGTTCTGGACAGTTCATGTAAATGGAATTGTATAATATGTGGCCTTTTGTGGCTAGCATCTTTCACTTAGCCTAACATTAAAACCTGTTTCTCCTATTTAATTTCTGCAAGACTTTGGGCAGACTACTTAATTACAACATCTGGAAAGTGATAAAGTACTAATATTAGTCCTCATAGGTCAGTTCAATAATCAGATAAGATAAATCTCCAATAATAGCAATTATTAACAATAGTTGGGAGATACATCTCCAATCTGTTTGTTGGATTTTTGCATTCAATTTTCAACAAATACTTATCAAATACCGACTATGTAGCAGGCATTATTCTAAACACTGATTCTACAGCAGTGAACAAAGCACACAAAAATCTCTCTGCCCTCGTGGATCTTATGTTCTACTGCCAGAAAACAGAAGGCATATAAAATAAATATGTGAAATATATACTGTTTACTAGATGGTGATTTTTTTTTTCTTGTGATGGAGTCTCTCTCTGTCACTAGGCTGGAGTGCAGTGATCTCCAGTAACCACTACCTCTGACTCCCTGGTTCAAGCAATTCTCCTGCCTCAGCCTCCCGTAGCTGGGATTACATGCATGCGCCACCACGCCCAGCTAATTTTTGTATTTTTAATAGAGATGGGCGTTTACCATGTTGACCAGGATGGTCTTGATCTCCTGACCTCATGATCCGCCCACCTCAGCCTCCCAAAGTGCTGGGATTACAGGCTTGAGCCACTGTGCCTGGCTTTCGTGATCATTTTTATTAAAAAAAAAAAAAAGTGACTGGGTGCAGTGGTTTACTACCTGTAATCCTAGCACTTTGGAAGGCCAAAGCAAGAGGACTGCTTGAGCCCAAGAGTTCAAGACCAGCCTGGGGAACATAGTAAGACCCCGACTCTATAAAATAAAAAATAAATTTAAAGAAAAAGAGAAAGCCAAAAAAATCAACAACCTGTTGGGAATATGGTTCAGGAAGGCCTCACCAAGAAGGTAACACTGAATTAAAGAACTTAAAACTGGCCGGACGCGGTGGCTCACACCTGTAATCCCAGCACTTTGTGAGGCCAAGGCGGGTGGATTATCTGAGGTCAGGAGTTTGAGACCAGCCTGGCCAACATGGTGAAACCTCATGTCTACTAAAAATACAAAAATTAGCAGGGTGTGGTGGCACATGCTTGTAATCCCAGCTACTCAGGAGACTGAGGCAGGAGAATTGCTTGAACCCGGGAGGCAGAGGCTACAGTGAGCCAAGATCGTGCAACTGCGCACTCCAGCCTGGGCAACAGAACAAGACTCTTTCTAAAAAAAAAAAAAAAAAAAAAACTTAAAGCTATCTTGCCAGTCCTTTTTACTTTTTTACTTCTATAAATAAGAAGGAAACTATCTTTGCAACCCAGATATTTATGAATTGCTTTGAATTTACTGAATTAAAGTATACCAAATTCATTATCAATTAATTTTACACATACTGTAGTAGATGCTTTTAGAAAGAACGGTAAGTGTGGCACAGTGGTGCTCGCCTGTCCTGTCAGCTTCAGTCCAGTAATTTGACTCCAGTCATTGAGTCCAGCCTGAACAATGAGGCTGTATGTCTTAAAAAGATAAATTGAATGAATTATAAACTGTGTCTCTGTTGACTTCGAAATTAGGTATTTCTTCAGAAATGCATCACAAATAAGAGTATTAAAATTACATTTTAAAGTAATTTTTTTTTTCTTTTTTTTTTTTTTGAGATTGAGTCTTGCTCTATCACCCAGGCTGGAGTACAGTGGCACCATCTCGGCTTACTGTAACCTCCGCCTCCCAGGTTTAAGCAATTCTCCTGCCTCAGGAGAGTAACTGGGATTACAGGTGTGCGCCATCATGCCTGGCTATTTTTTTTTTTTTTTTTGTAATTTTAGTAGAAATGGGGTTTCACCATGTTGGCCAGGCTGGTCTCAAACTCCTGACCGCAAGTGATCTGCTCAACTTGGCCTCCCAAAGTGCTGGGATTACAGGTGTGAGCCACTATGCCCAGCCAGTTTTTAGGGAATTTTTAAGAGAAATAATGTGATGAGGATGATATAAACTTTTTTATTCTACCATATTTATTATTGCATAAATCAAATTATGTAAATATTATAATTAATAAGGGGAAGTATTAAATAGTTATAATACTGGATATATTTTGGTCTCCATAGCAATCCAAAAGAAGTTAAAAGGGCAGTACATATTTATTTTTCCCAAATTTGTTACAATGAAACTCAAAATATCCACATAATATTAATTTTTCCCAAATGTAATAGAAAATGAAAAGAATGTTGCAAACCAATTGCACTGTGATATTTCCAAGTGGAGCCACTAAATCATGTTGTATCTCAGAAGGTATATTTAATATGTCATAGAACTGGAAAAACACGGAGGTCATATCATCCATCTTGGGACCTTCAGTGGATGAGAATCCACTCTCCTTTTAAAAGACCCTCCAAGGCTTTTTAATTCTTTAAAGTTTGTTTATATCTAATCTGCTTTTTCAGTTATGAAGCTTAAACGTGTCTTTTGTTGTTTCACTGTAGTGTACTTCTCAGTGGCAATAGCACTATCCTAACAGCAGCGAAACAGAGGAGAGTGGCAGAGCCAGATTGCCAGAGTTCAAGGGCTAGCTCCGTCATTAGCTATCTGGGTCAGCTTGAGCAAGTTAGTCTCTCTGTGCCTTAGTTGCCTGATCTGCAAAATGTAGATACTAATATTACCTACCCTGTAAATTTGTTGTGAGTATTTAATGAGTTCGTTCACATACAATACTTGGAGAAGTTCCAGCATGTCTGTTTAAAGGATTAAATGACTTAGCTTACATGAAACACTTAGAGAAGTATCTAAGCATTCAACAAATATTAGCTGATCATATATATGCACCATGTGAAGCAATGTGTTATCTATGGCTGTATAACAAATTTGTCCCACATTTAGTAGCTTAAAAAAATAAACATTTCATAACTCACAGTTTTTCTGGTCCAGGAATTTGGCAACAGTTTAGCTGGTGAGTCAAGGTGTCACTTGGGGCTGCAGTCATCTGAGGGCTTGATGGAG
The DNA here is from genome assembly GCA_963573385.1 of Cacajao melanocephalus. NCBI lineage: Eukaryota > Metazoa > Chordata > Mammalia > Primates > Pitheciidae > Cacajao > Cacajao melanocephalus. The sequence continues at coordinate 7,887 of CAUYLG010038817.1, forward strand.
GCTGAAAGACCTGTTACCAACATAGTTCACTTACATGGCTGTTGCAGAGGCCTCATTTCCTCACTGCCTGGGCCCCTTCATAAGACTGCTTGAGTGTCTGGCTTCCCCCAGAGTGAATGATCCAAGAGATAACAAAAAAGAAACTTCAATGCCTTTTATGACTTACCCTCAGAAGTCACAATCCATCATTTCTGCCACATTCTGTTCATCAGAAACAAGTACAGCACACGCTTAAAGGAGGGGAATTAAGTCCACTTCTGGAAGGGAGGATTATTAAAGAATGCTGGACATATTTTAAAATCACCACAAGGGGTCATTCCTTCTTGTCTTTAAATGCCTCTGATTTCAAGTAAGAATCTTAGAGGCCTCTTACTCTGCTATTTATTTAAGCAGTAGATAGCAAAGGGAATTTTCAGTTCAACATTCAGACAAAAGAAAAGGGAATAGGGACTGGATTGTCGGGAGACAATCACCAGTAGTCATAAGTTCGTTATAAATAAAATAGTATATGAGACTCTTACATAAGCCAGTTCAAAAATGATGCCTAAAAATTTGCCTGGGGCTATATTAGGATGTAGAATATTGTCTAACATGCCAGCACATAATCAAACAGATTAGATGGTCTGGACATAATCTATGCTAAATTTAACACCCTGAGCTTTATTTCTTCCAAGTCTTAGAACATGGATATAGCTATGATATTATACTCATTTCTCAAATGCTTGAGCTCTCTGATTATAATAATTTGCTTTTCATTTTATCATAATTAATGAAAGAGATTCAATGTAAAATCTTTTTTTTTCTTTTGAGATGGAGTCTCCCTCTGTTGCCCAGGCTGAAGTCCAGTGGCACCATCTCACCTCACAGCAACCTCTGCCTCCCCCTGCACTGTGGTGAGGCCGAGGCAGGAGAATCACTTGAGGTCAGGAGTTTGAGACCAGCCTGGCCAACATGGCGAAACCCTGTCTCTACTAAAAATACAAATATTGGCCAGGTGTGCTGGCGGGCACCTTAATCCCAACTACCTGGGAGGCTGAGGGAGGAGAATCATTTGAACCTGGGAAGTGGAGGTTGTGGTAAGCTGAGATGACACCACTGCACTCCAGCCAAGGTGACAGAGGAAGACTCTGTCTCATAAAAAGAAAAAATAAAAGTTTGGATGCAATGGCTAACACCTGTAATCCCAGCACTTTGGGAGGCCGAGGCGGGCAGATCGCCTGAGGTCAGGAGTTCAAGACCAGCCTGGCCAACATGGCGAAACCTCGACTGTACTAAAAATACAAAACTTAGCCGGGCATGGCGGTGCATGCCCGTAGTCCCAGCTACTTGAAAGGCTGCGGCAGGAGAATTGCTTGAACCCTGAAGGTGGAGATTGCAGTGAACCAAGATTGCGCCACCGCACTCCAGCCTAGGTGACAGAGTGAGACTCTATTTCAAAAAAAATTATACTGCTTAATTATATGTATTTATCTATGTGTGTATGTATGTATTTTGGGGACAGGGTCTTGCTCTGTTGCCCAGGCTGACATGCAGTAGAGGAATCTTGGTTCACTGCAGCCTCGACCTCCCAGGCTTAGATGATCCTCTGGCCTCAGCCATGCAAGTAGCTGAGACTACAGGTATGTGCCACCTTGCCCAGAAGGGTTTCACCATGTTGCCTAATCTGGTCTCATACTCCTGTACTTAAGTGATCTGCCTGCCCAGGCCTTCAAAAGTGCTGGAATTATAGGCATGAGCCACTGGACCTGGCCATACTTTTTAAAAAATTTATTGTTACATGATATACATAGAAAACATGCATAAACCATAAGTGTACAATAAAGACATCTGTGTTTTTAAAAATTTCCTATTGGCTGGGAGTGATAGTTTACACCTATAATCCCAGTACTTTGGAAGGCTGAGGTGTGGATCACCTGAGGTCAGGAGTTTGAGACCATCCTGGCCAACATGGCGAAACCTCATCTCTACTAAAAATACAAAAATTAGCCAGTCACAGTGGCAGTCATCTGTAACCCTAGCTACCCCAGAGGCTGAGGCAAGAGACTTGCTTGAACCTGGGAGGCGGAGGTTGCAGTGATCTGAGATGGCGCCACTGCACTCCACCTTGGGGAACAAGAGTGACACTTCGTCTCAAAGAAAAAAAAACTTGCATATTATCGGTATCCCAGAAGTTCCCTTCCTCTCTCCTCAGTCACTGCCCCTACCAAGATAACCTTTAACGTCTAACCCCATAGTTTCATGCTGCCTGCTTTCAAATTTTATGGAAATGGAATCCTACACTAATTACTCTTGTATCTGGCTTGTTTTTTTCAACATTTTGTTTGTGAGCCTTACCCATGAGTTGCCTGTAGATTCTTTTCATTGTTTTATAGTATCCCATTGTATAAGTATGCCATATTTTAAAAATATCTTCACATCCTTTATTTATTTATTTATTTTTTATTTTATTTTATTTTGAGATAGAGTTGCTCTGTTGCCCAGGCTGGAGTGCAGTGGTGCGATCTTGGCTCACTACAACCTCTGCCTCCCGGATTCAAGCGATTCTCCTGCCTCAGCCTCCCTAGTAGCTGGGACTACAGGTGCATGCCACCAAGGCTGGCTAATTTTTTTGTATTTTTTAGTAGAGATGGGGTTTCACCATGTTAGCCAGAATAGTCTCGATCTCCTGACCTCGTGATCTGCCCACCTCGGCCTCCCAAAGTGCTAGGATTATAGGCGTGACCCACTGAGCCCACCCAAGCCACATTTGTGATGGAGGAAATGTGACCTCACTTCTCCTTTGCCAGTGTGCTCTGCCATTAATTCTGCCAGCTGGGGGCACTGGAGGGAGAATGGAAGCCTGGAGCAGAGGAAAGGGATCGGGGAAATGCTCCTTCCTGTTTGCTGGCCGTTTGGTCACCATCATCTCAGCACCCAGCTCTTTATCACAGGGGCAGCAATGGTTCCAGTCTCAGGTTTTATGAAGCTCTTCAAATCGGCCTCATTTTATTCCCCTAGAAATAACAGCAACTCCTTGCAGTATGCCCTCCTTACACATCTGGGCCCCAGCTCCCTCCTCTAAGCCTCTGAGGTCTACTTAACAACCCCTACTGCTATTTCCCAGCCCCAGAGGTGGAGGCTGATTCCTACTTTATTACTGTGTTACCTCAGTATCCCCTTTACTTAGTTCCCTAATACGTGTTCAAATAAATAATTCCTTAAATATAAGAAATAATATTTTTTATTATAACACAATTGGCCCAACTTCAATAAAAAGTAAATAATTTCTGTATACCCTCTAGATTCTGACCTCGGGTGATCTGCCTGCCTCAGCCCCCAAAATGCTGGGATTACAGTTGTGAGCCACTGTGTCCAACCTTTTTGTTGTTGTTGTTTGTTTGTTTTTTGTTTTTGAGACAGTGTCTTGCTCTGTTGCCCAGGCTGAAGAGCAGTGGCGCAATCTCGGCCTCCCAAGCAGCTGGGATTACAGGTGCCCACCACCATGCCTGGTGTATTTTTAGTAGAGACAGAGTTTTTCCATGATTCCACCAGTCGTGGGTGATTGGGTTATCTCCAGCTTAGGCTATTATGAATAGTGCTGCTCTGGACACTCATATAAAGCTTTTGGTGAATATGTGTATACATCCAGAAATGGAATTGCTGAGTCATAGGTTATACCTATATTGATTTTTATCACATAAATGGTTAAACTAATGATTGCATTGATTTTAAAGCATACCCAGTATTTCACATCGAATTCTCAAACTTTTTAAATTTAGAAAAAAGTCAATACACCTCACACTCTTTTTGTGGGGGTGTGGACAGGATCTCATTCTGTCACCAGGCTTGGAGTGCAGTGCGCAATCTTGACTCACAGCAGCCTCGACCGCCTGGGCTCAAATGATGCTTCCACTTTAGTTCCCCAAGTAGCTGGAACTCCAGCTGCTAGCCACCACACCCGGCTAGATGTTTTTTGTTTTTTGTTTTTGTTGTTTGCTTCTTTTGAGACAGAGTCTCGCTCTGTCCCCCAGGCTGGAGTGCAGTGGCACCATCTCTCGGCTCACTGCAACCTCTGCCTCCCTGGTTCAAGAGATTCTCCTGTCTCAGCCTCCCAAGTAGCTGGGACTATAGGTGTGCACCACCACACCTAGCTAATTTTTGAATTTTTAGTAGAGACGAGATTTCACCATATTTGCCAGGCTGATTTAGAACTCCTGACCTCGTAATCCACCCACCTTGGCCTCCAAAAGTGCTGGGATACAGGAGTAAGCCTCCTCGCCCAGCCTGTTTTTGGTTTTTTGAGACAGAATCTCACTCTCTTGCCCAGGCTGAAGTACAGTGGCGCCATCTCAACTCACTACAACCTCCACCTCCTGGGTTCAAGCAATTCTCCTGCCTCAGCCTCCTGAGTAGCTGGGATTATAGGTGCATGCCACCACGCCTGGCTAATTTTTTTATTTTTATTTTTAGTAGAGGCTGGGTTTCACTGTGTTGGCCAGGCTGGGCTCAGAACTCCTGACCTCAGGTGATCTGCCCATCTGAGCCTCCCAAAGAGCTGGGATTACAGGTGTGAGCCACCACTGGCCTTTTTTTGTTTGTTTTGTTTTCTGATAGGATCTTACTCTGTTGCCCAGGCTGAAGAGCAGTGGTGCAATCTCAGCCTCCAAAGCAGCTAGGATTACAGATGTTCACCACCACGCTGTTGTATTTTTAGTAGAGATGGGTTTCTCCATCTTGGCCAGGGTGATCTTGATCTCCTGACCTCAGGTGATCCTCCTCAGCTACCTAAAGTGCTGTGATTACAGTAAGCTGCCTTACCTGGCCTCCAGCTAAATTTTGTTTGTTTGTTACTTGGAGAGATGGGATTTCCCCATGTTGCCCAGGCTGGTCTCGAACTCCCGAGTTTAAGCAATCCTCCCACCTCACCTTCTCAGAGTATTGGGATTACGGGTATGAGCCACAGCACTCACCCTGTAATTTAATTTCTATTCCAGAATCCATCCTTCCTTCCTTTCTTTCTCTCTTTCTTTCTCCCTCTCCTCACTCCCTCCTTTCCTTCCTTCCTTCCTTTCTTCCTTCCTTCCTTCCTTCCTTCCGTCCATCCGTCCATCCTTCCTTCCTTCCTTCTTTCTTCTTTCTTTCTTTTTTGGGACAGGGTCTCACTTTATCACCAAAGCTAGAGTGCAGTAGCGAGATCTCAGCTCACTGCAGCCTTAACTTCCTGGGCTCAAGCAATTCTCCCACTTCGGCCCCCCAAGTACCTGATATTACAGGCACGAATCACCACTACCAGCTAATTTTTTGTAGAGATAGGGTTTCATCATGTTGCCCAGGCTGGTCTCAAACTCCTGAGCTCAAACGATCTGCCTCCTCAGCCTCTCAAAGTGCTAGGATTACAGGTGTGAACCACTGTGCCTGGCCTTCTATTCCAGAATTTTTACGTCGCAATGTTAAAAAAAACTAAGCTCTGGGGCCAGGCGCGGTGGCTTACGCCTGTAATCCAAGCACTTTGGAGGCCAAGGCAGGCGGATAACCTGAGGTCGGGAGTTCAAGGCCAGCCTGACCAAATTGGTGAAACCCCGTCTTAAAAAAAAAAAAAAAAACAACAGCTAAGCTCTGGGCTGGGCATCATGGCTCAAGCCTGTAATCCCAGCAATTTCAGAGGCTGAGGCTGGTGGATTACGAGGTCAAGAGATAGAGACCATCCTGGCCAACATGGTAAAATCCCATCTCTACTAAAAATACAAAAATTAGCCAGGTATGGTGACATGTGCCTGTAGTCTCAGCTACTCAGGAGGTTGAGGCAAGAGAATCACTTGAACCGAGGAAGGGCAGATTGCAGTGAGTTGAGATTGCATCACTGCATTCCAGCCTGGCAACAGAGGAAGACTCTGTCTCAAAAAAAAACCAAACAAACAAAACTAAACTCTGCTGCTATTGAACAAGATTAAAAGAAAAAAGAAAAGGCCCATGAGTTTGAAACCAGCCTGGGCAACATAGCAAAACCCCATCTACAAAAAATACAAAACTAGGCCACACATGGTGGTGCATGCCTGTAGTCCCAGCTACTTAGGAGGCTGAGGTGGGAGGATCACTTGAGCCTGGGAGATTGAGGCTGTACCAAGCCAAGATTGCACCATTGCACTCCATCCTCAGTGACACAGCAAGACCCTGTCTCCAAAAAAAAGCAAGTTTAAACCTATTTTTTTGTACGGGTTGAACCAATGTGAAACAGTAATGTAAATTGAGGACTGTCTTGCCTATAGACTACTGAGTAACCCCATCACATATACCACTGGGCTGCTTAGATGGACAGGCCTCAGTTTCCACAGGTTTCTTCTATTGACCTGCAAGACGCATTCCTCTCCTCGCAGTCTGCCTGCATCAACTGATCAGGAGCAGATTCAACACAACTGTGGCAGGGTTCTGCTTATAGACTGGGGCAGACTTGTGTCTGGCACATCAACCTCATAGTTCAAACCCTTGCTAAAGAATCTTTAGAACTGGATCCCTTTGAGATTTATTCTTAGAGGGCCTCAGACTTCAAGATGCCCCTCTAACCCTCTGTGATCCTATAAGAATGACCTGTGAGGCCCAGTGCAGTGGCTCACACCTGTAATCCTAGCACTTTGGGAGGCCGAGGTGGGTGGATCACCTGAGGTCAGGAGTTCAAGACCACCCTGGCCATAATGGTGAAACCCCATCTTAAAAAAAAAAAAACCCATTAGATGTCATGAGACTTATTCACTACCATGAGAACAATATGGGGAAACCACTCCCACGATTCAACTTATCTCCCACTGGGTCCTGCCCGCAAGATGTGGGAATTATGGGAGTATAATTCAAAAGAAATCTGTGTGAGGACATATCCTTCTGCCCCTGGCCCCTCCAAATCTCATGTCCTCACATTTCAAAGCCAATCATGCCTTCCCAACAGACTCCAAAGTCTTAACTCATTTCAGCATTAACTTCAAAGTCCACAATCCAAAGTCTCATCTGAGACAAGGCAAGTCCCTTCTGCCTATCAGCCTGTAAAATCGAAAGCAAGCTAGTTACCTCCTAGATACAATGAGGGTACAGGTATTGGGTACATACAGCCATTCCAAATGAGAGAAATCGGCCAAAACAAAGTTACAGGGACCATGCAACGCCGAAATCCAGTGGGGATGCAAATTTTAAAGCTCCAAAATGATCTCCTTTGACTCTGGATCTCACATCCAGGTCACACTGTCTAGGACTCTAGGTCCAAATCTATCTGGAACAGGAAGCAACTTTCCAAGGACGTATTTGCCCCTGGGTAGGACAAAGAGCTACAGATTTTTATTTTCTAATTTATGCAATGATTTCAAAGCCCAAATCATAAATTCTGTGCTTAACATTTATAATAGTTGTTTCTAGTTCAAATGACACAGGTAATTCCAAATAAAATGCAACAAGGAGGAAATGCCCCTAAATGCCATATACAGGAACATAGTTACAGGAAAAAGATCAAGCAACATAGTTACACCAGACTTATTCCCACCTGGCTTTATAACCAAAATGTTCCTTGCTTCTTTGCAGCTTCACTGGGAAATGTAGAGAATTGCCTTCTCAATCTCCCCTGTAGCCCTCGTTGGTGGTAAAAAGCAAATCAAGTGAGAAAATTTATCTTTATGCAAGTAACAAAAACTAATTCAAATCTTATTCGCTTTATTTCCATTTTCTGTCGTCTTTGTGGTGTTACCTTTGGTAACCCAGATGCTAAATAAGACTGTTAATAAAGCAAAGAAAAAAAATTGTACGCAGATTAGGGCCAACAGGTTTTCAAACTCTGTTAACTTATAGGAGAGGAAAATTTTGAAAGAATTCTGAGTAGCAAAACACCACATGTAGTATAACCAGTGGTAAACACAAGATCTGAACAGGCTTAATGAGCTACAATTTACAGTCTTTTCTCTCAATATTTTAGGAATAAGAGAAAAATTTTAGCAAGAAGCTAAAGAAAAAAGTTTAAATTCAGGACATTTTAGATAACCAGAAAGACTAACCATGTCTAGATTACAAGAGAGAGAGAACTCCCCAACTTGAAAAAAGCAATTAAGAAAAAGGGGTGTTAATGAGAATGGTTCTAGGAGAATTAGAAAGTGGAATTTTTGCCAGTTTAACATTAAGACCATGTTTTAGCTTTATTATGCTAAAGAACATATGAAAAAATATACAATTTGTATTTTCTGTAAAGCCAATTTTCTTCAGTTTGTATCACATTTTTAAAGTAAGTACATCGTATTTTTGTCCAATATTTAGCTTAGGGATTCACACTAAGGTCATCAGTGGAACTATAGGCGAGGATGCTCAGAACATACACAACTCTACTGCCACCTGATGCCAATATACTAAAATTGCAGGGGTAGATCTTTAAAGCAAAAATTCTTCTAAGGAGACTAAATTTGCATAACAAAAACAGCCTTGTAATTTCACAAGGAATACACTTTGACATTAATGCAAATGAGAAAATGTAATGATTTTTAAAAGCTAATTAAAAGTCTAAAGAAGGCAAAATTTTTCAGTCTTGATAAAATTAGCAATATAAAATTTTTACATGACTTCACTGTTACACTACTATACTGTAAAATTTGGTGTTCTTTTTTTCCTTTGGCAAAAATACTTCCAGAGATTTGAACATTTTCTTAAACAATGGCTTACACAATTGCATTGGTCAGATTACTGGTACACCTGCTGTCAGAAAGAAACTCCAAATCATAATGATGCATACAAGTTAGATTTTTTTTTTCCTAATTTAAAAAAACAAAGGTCAAGGCACAGCGGCTCATACTGGAAGCCCAACATTTTGGGAGGCCAAAGCAGGCAGATCACCTGAGCACAGGACTTGGAGATCAGCTCCTGTCTCTACAATAAATAACAATAAGCAATTAGCCTGGCGTGGTGGCACACACCTTCAGTCCCAGCTACTTGGGAGGCTGAGATGGGAGGATCGCTTGAGACCAGGAGGTTGAGGCTTTGGTGAGCCACAATCACATCATTGCACTCCAGCCTGGGTGACAAACTGAGACTCTGTCTCAGAAATAAAAGAAATTAAATAAAACTTTAAAAAAAAATAAAAACAAAAAAAAAAAAGATATGAATATTTAATAATATTAAATAATAACTTTATTTTCTTATATGTGATAACAGCACAGTAGTTATGTTTTGTTTTGTTTTATTTTAAGTCCTTAAATTTTAGAGAAGAGTGAGTGGAGTGGAAGTGATTAGGTAAGACAGCCAAGGGCTGGTAGTATTCCCTCACAATTAGAGATATCTTGTTGATCATTCTCCTTGTACAAGGAGCACTCCTGCTTTCACCAGCACATCCTATCCCATACTGCAAAAATAAAAAATAGGAGAAAGGAAAAACACATTCTTTGCCTATAAGGACTTGATCTGGAAGTTGTACACATTACTTCTACTCACTTCTTACTACCCAGGATTTTAGCCCCATGGTCACATCCAGAGAAATGTGATGGAAACATCTGGAGTCTTTAAGAGGGTGATCATGTATCCAACTAAAAATTCTATCAGTGTATAATTCTATTACAAAGATCAAGGGAAAGCTGGTGTCCTCAGTAATATTTTGATTCTTTCCTTTAATCTACTCTAGATGCTTTTAAATATGTATTGTTTTGAAGGAAGACGAGTAAACTGTTCCAAAGCAGACAGAGCTAAAGGAATATGAAGACTAAATGCAACACTCACTCTAAAGGACATTATTAGAACAACTGGCAAAATCAGAGTAAGGTTTATACATCAACTGATTGTACTGCATTAATATTAATTTTATCATTTTGATTGTACTGTGGTTGTGTAAGAGAATGTTCTTATTTTTAGGAAACACATCCTGAGGAATTCACAGGTAAAAAACCATCTGCCTGCAACTTTTTCTTAATTTGTCAAATAAATATATAGAGAGAATGCAAGAGAGGGAAAACAAAAGCGGTAAAGTGTGAACATTGGGGACTCTGGATTAAAGGCATCTGAAAAAACTTTGTACTATTCTTGCGACTTTGTTCTTCAGTCTGAACATATGTCAAAATAAAAAGTTAAAAACAGTACTACCTTAATTCTGACTCAAATTAACTCATTAGATCTTTTTTAAGGTGGTTCATTTACAGTTTAGCCATTATATAACACCTTGGTTGAACTCAAATTTCAGAAAATTGAGTCGACTTAGTTGCCATATTTGGTTTAACTTACCCTCCCACCCGCCATCTTACAATGAACATAGTTATATCAGAGAAATGATTTGCAGCATTACAAATGGTGAGAAGAGGCCAGAACAGGCACAGCTAAAGTAGGGAATCCAGAGGAGGCAACAAGGAGAATTCCTGGACCAGATGCAAGTGTAGACACTCTGCCCCAGCTTCTCCGTCTGCCAGATTTGGGGAAAAAAGCAGAATGCTTGTCCATTTATGCTCAGGCTTACATTGCCATGACAGCAACAATCTGCACACTTCCGTTTCAGGGATGCATAGGAACCTCAGGTCTTCCCAGTTTTTAAACCAAATTTGGCATCAGTCAAGGCTTTATCCTTGTTAGAGCAGACAGAGCTGTTCTGATGCCCAGCTGTCCTTGCACGATACCTCCACCTCCAGCCTGCTGTATTGCAGAAAATCAGTCTTCCCACACAATCTTCAAAGAGTAAGAACCCTAACTGTATGGTCTGCTCCATAAAGCTTCTGATGGAGAGATGTTCCTTGGTTTGATCTATCATAAGCAGCCTGCCTACAGACTCTTCCCCTTCCCTTAATGGTGACATCTACCTTTAGCATGGGATAGACAACATCATTCAAACAGAAATACACATCTAACTCTAGGGTCCTGACAGTAACAACTGCTGATTGGTTATACTTCAATTTTTCTTAAGCACCAAGCTCCTAGTTAGATGCTTAGATTGTGACATATTTTTCCAAGTACCCACCTTCAACTCAATGGCTGAGCAGCTCTTAGTAGCACTTCCCAAAGGGGACACTTCGAGGGCAGAGCCCAGGTCCAGCAGTGAGTGGAGATTCTGCCACCATGCAGCTGGTTGTGCCATGCTGATTTGAAAGCAGGGAGCAAATGTCCTCCCCAGGAGCTCACTAGGCTTTGCGCAAGGAGCTTGCTTTTCTTTTGCTGAAGTTACTCAAAATCAAAACCCTAGGGAGAAACCCTGTTGGGGAAGCAGAGGGGGGCCTTTCTCACTCTTTATGCCTTGCTGTACTTAAAAGAAATGAGAATGTACTAAATGTTTTTAATGTGTAGAGCTAGTGATAATGTCCTGGACTTGCCAGATAACATTCACATCTTCTCCCTTCTGATTTGAAAAACACATACAGCTGCTTCTCAATTTATATCCCAATAAACCCATCATAAGTTGAAAATATCATAAGCCAAAAATGTATGTAATACACTTAACCTAATGAACATTAGAGCTTAGCCTAGCCCACCTTAAATGTGCTCGGAAAGCTTACATTAGGCCACAGTTAGGCAAAATCATCTAACACAAAACCTATTTTATGATAAAGTATTGAATACCTCATGTAATTCATGAATTCAGTACTGAAAGTGAACAACAGAATGGTTGCCTGAGTACTGAAAATACTTCACAGGGGTGAGTAAAACGCTATCTCCTCCCCAATGTCTCCTAAACGTGCTGGATAACTAGATCGGTTCAAACAATATTTGGCATCATCACAGACCTGTAATCTATAAAATGCCAAATTATCTTGGGAGAACAAAGGAAATGTTGCACACTCTAACCCCGAAGGTCGATCATTTCTGGTTGTTTTAAATCCGATTGCTCTACTCTAATTGGATTCTTGAGTCCTATAATGCCTTATAACAGCTACACAGAAGCAGTGACCTAGATTCTACTCAACCTTTCTCAAGCCAGGGACTCAGAAGTCAACACTGGAAGGCTGGCCCCTGTTTTAACTGAACAGACTATTTCAAGTGGCTCTGATCAGAAGCTACAACACATCTGAGGCTGTGGCTATTTTCTTGCCACTAAATTTGCCTGAGTACCTGTCAAATGTTCCTTTTCTCTGCATAACCACTGATCTGATGAGGGGAAAAAACTGCCTTGGCAAAATGTATGTGTTTCATTTCCTGATCTCGGCAGCTCTAAGCTCTGCAAGACTCTTGGAGCCACCATTGAGCAAATCTTTTCCCTCCACCAGCGATAAATTTGTTGAAAAGGAGAAGGAAAGTCGCAGGAACACTTGTAAATAAACAGCTTCTGAAATCAATGAAGACAGAGAATTACTTTTGTTCCTAATTTATTTTTCCTCCTTCACAGAAAGCTGCCAGTAACCCTGGCCTGACTCTAACACCTCTCAGGACCGATTCTCCCTCTGCCTTTGAAAGGGTGAATACCGTATATCCTTGGAACTCAATGGTGAAGGAGGACTTGGAAATGTTACATCCACACTCTTGAGCTGAAGTCCATTGAGAGTGGCATATTCTAAATCACAGGAAGAAGCGCTCCTTCATGAGGCTGTGGTTTTCCTAACCTTCAGCTAACTGGTTTTTACAGCCTTTTAGGAGACTAACATATTGGGTATGGAATCACCAGTCTACACAAAGTCAGTCCACAGAGGGCTTATTTTGCTCTTGTTTCTCTTATTTGCACACTGTTTGCACCAAGTAACACAGCAGCATGCCTAGAAGCTTCGATGGCATTAGAGGGCTGAGGGATTCAGTCCTTGCTGGAATCATTTAATATTTACTCAGCGTTTACCTAAAAAGCATGGTGATTAATCCCAAGTGCCCTGGTTTGAATCTCACCTCTGCCACTTATGTGACTTTGAACAAGATAATTCACTTCTTTGTGCATCAATTTTTCTCATCTATAAAAGTAAATTACTTCATAGAGCTGTGAGAATTCAATGAGCTAAAATGCATAGAAGACTTAGAATAGAGCCTGGCCCTCAGAAGACTCTCGATAAATGTTAGCTTTGTTGTTTCAGCTCCTCTTAATAACTATCAGCTGTTTTCATTAATTTTGGCCATGTCTACCGGGACCTGAAAAAACCTAAGCGAAAGGTTCGCTCATGTTGACTACTACCCTAGGCCATCCCAAATGGAACAAGGACATAGATCAATTAAGAGCTAGAAAAAGGGGTGATTCTAAATGCCAACCCAGAACGTCTGACACTGGTTATCTCCCACCCCCGACACTCCAGTAGACTTTCAGGCAATGGCAGCTGGTATAATACCCATCACCACTGTTCCATCTTCTTCTTTTACCCCTGTCTCCTATGTCATTTCCTTCATTCTTATTCTTCTAACGTCTTACCTTTTTAGCATTCTTTCTTCAATGCCTATAGAGGAGGTAGGGCTTTGGGCTTCGTGAGTGGCACTGCTTAGCATCACTGGATTAGGATTGCTGACCCTAAACAGTCTATGAAAAGTTTGTATAGATTCGTACTGTTCACAGCTCAGATGTCTGTCTGGCTTTCCTCACTGCCACATAGACTCTGTAGAATTTGTGCAGAACATGCCTAGGGGAAATTCTTCAGATGTGATGGGCTGATATTTTGAAAAAATATTTATAAGGGAAACTTAAAGTAGCTTCCGAGTTTTTTCAATAAATCCCTATTATCTCAGCCCTTGTTTTTCTGTTTCTTGGAGCAATGCAAGAGCAGTAAGCCAGAACTGGCAAGACCGGCTTTGAGTAACGCTTCTAACATTGACTTAGCATGTGACCTTGGACAAATATATTTCAGGATTCTCATCTATTTAAAATACAGATAAAAGCCAGGTGTGGTGGCTCATGCCTGTAATCCCAGCACTTTGGGAGGCTGAAGTGGGTGGATCACCTGAAGTCAGGACTTCGAGACCAATCTTGCCAACATAGTGAAACCCCGTCTCTACTAATAATAAAAAATTAGTCGGGCGTGGTGGCATGTGCCTGTAGTCCTAGCTAATTGGAAGGATAAGGCAGGAGAATCGCTGGAATCTGGGAGGCGGAGGTTGCAGTGAGCCGAGATAGTTCCATTGCACTCCATCCTGGCAACACAGCAAGACTTCGTCGCACATCAAAAAAAGAATACAACAGTAAGTATTAAAAAAATAATAAGATACAGATAAAGATGTCTGAGCTTAACTCATTGGGTGTTATGAGGGTCAGTGAGATGATATATACAAAAGTATTTTAAAAACTGTACAATTTTTTACAAATATAAAATGAAATCATTATTTATGATGTACTTGATGATGAGTCCTGGAAAGGACAGAGCAGAGATAGTGTCTGAGAAGTAGTGAAAGTCTGGAATTTTAGTTCCAAATCTGATACAAATTGACCTGGTAACTCTGGGCAAATAACTTTCTCTTTCAGGTCCTTGGTTTTCTCATCTGGAAAATGAATGGATTGGACTAGCTGAGCTCTAGGTTCCCTCCCAGATGAATAGCCTATGAGTCCAAGCCAAAAAAAAAAAAAAAAAGAAAACTAGTTAAGATCAAATGAGGTATTTTTTAAAAGACTACATTTTAAAATAATAATAAAGAAGATGCAGAAAGGCAGACACGACTTATGATCATGACACTCTCTTCACAAATCCAGATATGTCCTCATAGCCTGATTTGCCATTAACAACACATAGTTTTTGCAATGTGTTATCTCAAGAAGGAAATTTTAAGATAAATGATTTATGGGCAAGGAATCCTCATTGCAAATAGACTAATCATAGAAGTGTTCCTGCAGTCTCGTGCCTGCATGTGCCTGTGTACATGCATGTACACACGTACCCACACACACGCAACCATCAATACAGTGGCCGACTCTAGTAAAGGTTACTTTGATGTCTGGGAAGCAACATCTCTATAAATACTCATTTCTTATTCAAAAGAACATGATGAACTGCCAAAAGTCAATGGCTATTTGGTGACTAAGAAGACAGCTCACCTGATCTGGTTATGACTTGTGTCCTGTGTAGATACCTTTTTGATCTTGACACTATAATCAGTCATAAAATCCCAATATCTTATTCACTGATGTTCTTCCAAACTGAGATTTTTTCTAGCAGTTTTGCTTTCCTGAGGAAATGCCTAAGATTACTCTTCACAAAGTCTCTCAGCAGCCACATCTTTCTTGAGCCACGTTTGTTGGTTGAGGTTGACAGCTGTCAACATTTACACGTATGAATGCAGTCTGTCTCCTGTATATCAGTCATTTGCTCACAATTCTATGTTTAAATTTCTTTTTAACTGAACTGTAGACATAAATTAAATCTTCAGTTTGTTATTTTAACAGTAATTGTAACAATTAACCCATAACTCTTTTTATCGCTAACATAATTATGAAATAGTAACTGGTGTGTTCATTAACATAATAAGTCTCATTAATTGCATGCCATCTCACTGTGAGATTAACCTACGAAGATCAGACAGAAAACAGGATGTAAGCAGAATCCGAGAATCTCCTCAGAGCAGTCTGGGAAATTTTTGAAAAAGTTAGGCTTCAGAAAGTGGAGTCAGGGTGTTAGGAGGCCAGCAGGGCCGGGGTGAGGGGGCGGGCTGCAATGTCAAACAAGTAACATCATCAAACAAAGCAATATAAGTGTACAAAGAAGAGTTAATGTGTAATTTTGAAAGATGAGTTCTTAGGGAAATAATACTAACAAATAATTTTAGGAATGATTATGAAATCAAGGCTTCAGTCTTCAGAATGAGAGAAAATTCTCTCCCTCTCAGCTACATATGTCCTGGGATCCACATAAGATTGGTTTTCTGATAACTCCCTGGTGCTGTGTCTTAATCTCTTCAGCTGCTACAACAAAATGCCTTAGACTGGGTAATTTACCAACAATAGAAATTTGCTGCTCACAGTTCTGGAGCATGGGAAATCCAAAGTCAAGGCAGCAGCAGATTCAGTGTCTGCTGGGGGCTGCTCTCTACTTCCAAGATGGCACCTCCTAGCTGCGTCCTCACATGGTGGAAGAATCAAGCAGGCTCCCTCAAGCCTCTTTAACAAGTGCAGGCATCCTATTCACGAGGGCTCCATCCTCCTGACCTAATCACCTCCTAAATGCTTCACCTTTTAGTACTATCACATTGGGGATTAAGTTCCAACACATGAATTTGCAGGGGGACACCAACGTTCAGAGCATAACATGCTGATACTATGTGTCCTGAGGTTAAATCAGCAACCACGTACCTTTTTGTGTTTTCCTTCTTGACTGTTTTCCTTCCCATCTTCACTTCTATGCATTGTTAACTTACCTGCCTACTCACCCTGCCAGAATTCCCATCTGCCTACAAAATTTCTCTAGCTCAGCCCACCATCTTTCTTTTGCGCTTCATTTTCCTGCCTCTTGGTGGCCGTGCTTACATCAATAACACCTACATTAATGTCTTGGTTTGTCTGTTTGATGAAAGGATTGGACTTGCCATTTGCATGCCATGCCTCTTATTTTCACCCTGCAACTGAGTTGCAATATTTAAGGTTCTTGAGACTTCCTGTTTCTTTTTTTTTTTGAAACAGGATCTCACTCTGTTGCCCAGGCTGGAATGAAATAGCCCTACCTTGGCTCACTGCAACCTCCACCTCCTGGGCTTAAATGATCCTCCTGCTTCAGCCTCCCGAGTAACTAGGACTACAGGTGTACACCGCCATGCCCGGCTAATTTTTGTATTTTTTGTAGAAACAGGGTTTCACCATGTTGTCAGACTGGTCTCGAACTCCTAGACTCAAGTGACCTACCTGCCTCAGCCTCCTAAAGGTCTGGGATTACAAGCAAGAGCCACTGTGCCTGGCCCCTGACTCTCTTAAGGAGGTACACAACTGTGTTCTCTGAAAGATGGTAGGCTTGGAATTAAATATGATGAGACCTGAATCTTCCTATCATCAATCCTGCTCAAAAGATGTCAGAGGTTCCTCAGGGCATACAAAATAAGTTCCAGGGAGAGATATCCAAGACGGCCAGTTAGCAGCAGCTCAGGATTGTAGCTCCCAGTGAAAGCACAGACAGCGAGTGGACATCGCAATTTCAGACAAATTTCTGTTGCCCACAAACTGGGAGATACCCAGCGGAGGAGCCACACAGGTAGCCAGAGCAACTCTTTTGGCCGGCACAGCTGTTTTGCCAGTGCCCCAGCGCAGCCCTTCTCAGTGCGGAGTATATGGGACTGGGTGCCCTTTGAGTCAGGCTTGGCTGGTCCCATCCCCACAAGGAGAACAGCAATTGGAAGCGCTGAGGACTGAGAGTTTCACAGTAAGCGCAGCTGAACCCGGGAAGGCCTAGCTCTGTGGGGAAGGGGCATCCGTCGAAGGAAAACTAAGAAACAGAAAAAACTTCATCACCAACAAGCCAGACGTCCACTCAGACCCAATCTGAAAGTCGGCAATTACAAAGACGACAGGCGGATAAATCCACAAAAATGGGAAGAAACCAGTGCAAAAAGGCTGAGAACACCC
>CAUYLG010038818.1:0-49881 GCA_963573385.1 Cacajao melanocephalus
AAACTAGTACAGCCACTATGGAAAACAGTGCAGAGATTCCTTAAAAAACTAAAAGTAGAACTACCCTTTGATCCAGCAATCCCACTACTGAGTATCTACCCAGAGGAAAAGAAGTCATTATATGAAAAAGATACTTGCACATGCATGTTTATAGTATCACAATCGCAATTGCAAAAACATGGAACCAACCCAAATGTCCATCAGTCAGTGAGTAGATAAAGAAACCATGGTGTACATATACAATGGAATACTACTCAGTCATCAAAAAGAATGATTGAGATTGGAGACTATTATTTTAAATAAAGTAACTCAGGAATGGAGAATCAAACATTGTGTGTTCTCACTCATAAGTGAGAGCTAAGCTATGAGGATGAAAAGGCCTAAGAATGACACAATGGAAATTGTGGACTCAGGGGGAAAGGGTGGGAAGGAGGTGAGGGTGAGGGATAAAAGACCACAAATAGGGTACAGTGTATACTGCTCAGGTGATGGATGCACCAAAATCTCATGAATCACCACTAAAGAACTTACTCATGAAACCAAACACCATCTGTTCAAAAAAATTAAAAAAGAAGCAAACACAGAAAAAAAAGAATATTGCTGATTATATCCTGTTTCTGATACTTGCATACAAAATGATTTCCAGTAAATTATCCATATGCCCAACAGCTTTTAATTAATTTCCTTTATAAATGTAAAAATCATGCAACTGTGTAAATCCTTATAAGGTCTAAATTTTATTGCTTTTCTGCAAAATGGAGGGAAACTCTTGAATAAAAAGGGAGTCTCTATTAACCTTCAAGGTTTTTTTTTAAAAAAAAAATATATATATATATATTCTATATGCTTTTCTTTCTGCTTTTGAGTCTAAATCAAAAATTCTCTTCTGTCGGTTACAATTACTCCTTCAGTAAGTATTCATTCTTACTCTCTTTAATTTCATAGATATTTTAAGGATACTACTGATAGGGACAATAATCAAATTGTACTTTTACAACTATAGGCAAACTTGGCATTCCTTCTCTTAACACATTGTTTATTCTGATCTAGCAACAGCAGCAAGCACATAAGGATGCTGATTAAGTGGCCTTGAAGACAAAATTGTCAGAGACACAGAACGCCACTTCATGGTTCTGTGTATTCTTTCACTTTAACTTTCCAGTTGGCAGTGTGCATGGCCTCAATGTCTGACTGAGGTGAATTATTGTAATTCTAATAATAATAAAAACAATAATCACTCTTTGAAATCAATTGTGCACATAAAAGTTTTCATATTAAGTAGCTTTAAGTATTTGGCAAACACCCTATAAATCTTCATTGGGTGCCAATTACCGTTATGTTTATTAAAAAATTAATATTTCAAGGTAGCTTGATAGCTAGACTTCTTATCATCGGAGATTATTTCGAGTCAAGGAGCAGGTCTTGCATTGGATACTGAAGTTCACCTAACTCTGAACTGTGAAATACCAAGGGAACACAGTGTTTTTTCAAGCTAGGGGCCCTGTAACACCTATGTAGTGCCATATTGGTTGCTAGTGGAATGAGCAGATTTGCACTGGAAGTACACAGCAGTGTCACTGGTGATGAAGATATCTGCATTTCTATTTCAGAGATGATAAACAGGTGCAAAGAGTTTAAGTGACTTGCCCATAAGTGAAACAGCCTACCTAACAGGAAATATACCTTCCATAATCTCGAACTCTGTCTTAAAACAGCCTCACTCACATTTCTTAAAACTCTAAATTGAGGAAGATTTTGTCTACCCTATCTTGCACAATAGGTACAGAAAGAATATTTTCCCACATAGTTTGAAAGAAAAGCTATAGACTAAATTCATGTCCTATGAATTCCATTTAATGAAAAGGCTTAATGCTTGAGGCAAAGGCATGTGGCCTTTTGACTTGCTTGGGATTTTGGATTAAAAGGAATTGTGTGATTATCCTTATTTGCTGGTATGAATTATAACACACACAAAGAGCTGAAGGCTTCTTTTTAAAACTTGGTAACAACTTTTCCTCCACACACAGCTCTTTCTTTGGTTTATCTGAGATAAACTAGTTACATCAAAACTTACTGGTTCTTATAAAACTGCCATTTCATAAACTAAAAATACAGCCAATTGGCACAAAAACTAATTTGGAAATAAATCTCTTTAGAGTATGGTGGTTGTTAATGATGATAATGATAGGCTGAAACACTACAAATCTATCTACCATTTTGTTCCTTTGCTTTTCTCAAAAAAAGAAATAATCTTTTCCTTTTGTTTGGGCCACTCCCCTTCATGCTTTGTCCACGGCAGAGGTAAACTGAGGAATAATGGTTTTGCTTCCAAGGTAGGTTATGATCAGAAAGATAAGAGAACGGGCTCTGGGCCTGAGAGAATAGGACTGAATATTGGCTGTAGCATGTTATTGGCTGTGTAACCATGAGCGAGGGTCTCTATCTTCCTGCACCTCAAAGTTGCCATCTATAGATTGAGGGTGAAAACTGTATCTATGTGGACTAAACAAAATGAGGCATATAAAACACGTACCATAATGCCCGTTATACGGTAAGTGAGCAATCAATGAATAAGAGCCATTGTTACGTTAACATGAATTTGTAACTTCTTTATGTTAACATTTGCTACCAAGGCCAAGCTGAAGTCAAAGAAGATACCGATCATAATTGGATTCATTAATTTACGGGCCAATTTTAATTTTACATTCATCAGATGCATACCTTATCACATATGTTCATTTACTTAGAAAAATACACTCCATTGTGATTACTGTTCTATTTGTGGTTGTCCTTGCTTATCCTTGAAAGCAACTGTCACACAGTCCACATCCTGCTTTATTACTGTCACGTCGGCCACAAAGCCAGCAATGCCACTCATATCCCCATTCTGCATTTAACCTCTCACCACATCCTGCTGTGTTTCTCTTCTAAAGCATCACTAATGTCAGCCCCATGCTCTCCATTCTCATAAACATAACATTCTTTGATAATAATTCCCTCATTATCACAAATTCAAGCTAAATTCAAATGATTTCCCATGGATCTACCTCACTTGAATCAATTGTTACCTTAAGAAATCAACACATCTGAAGTCTTGTCCCGAGAACTGAAACCATGCCCTAACAAATTCTACACCCAAAGCATGAGCAATAGAAAACACGTGTTCGCTTCCCTTAGATGTCTGATTTTGGACTTCTGTTATTCTCCACTGTTACAGCAAGTCAGTGTAACTCAGCTTGCTTACATCATAGCAGGCTTCTTTATTTGAAGAGGCGATTTTCATACTACATTAGCAATCTTCAGAAGATTCTGTTTCTAGATACTCTTATAACTGATCACTCACCCAGCAGTCTTCACTGATCATCTCATAGAATTCTTTTTCTTCAGAGTCAGTCTATTCAATAAGCCTTGAGTTTTCACAATCTTGTGTCATGAACTCCACTACTTTCAATTAAGAGTCAGGAGTCCTTACTTACTTTGAACTTCATCAGCTCTATATCTCTCATCTGATAAACCAACATATCCAAGGTAGAAAAAAAAAACTGCCCACTGCTTTTCCAAATAGAAGGCTTATTTTCATACTTATTATAATTATTATTTATATCCAGAGCAACATATCTCAATCATTTGTGTGGGTGTTGGGTGGGTAGAGGGGAGGTCAACATACCAGGGAGGTGCATAAGAATTACCAAGGTGGGAGAAACCCATCTTTAAAACAATAAATCAGTAAAACATTTTTGACAGGAAGGTATGATAGTAATTGAACATTCATACTATGTAGGAAAATAATATTTTAAGCAAGTAGACAGGCCCAATAGTTTCTGGTGAAATCATATGAGCTACCTTTTAATTGTATCCTTTAAAGTTAAAGAACTATATTTTATTTTAGTAGGTATTTAAAAATGTTATTTACTTTAACATCTCAATTAACATTAAAGAAGAATATTGCATCTATAACCCTCAAGGTGTAGGTTTTGTAAAAATTTGAGACAAACAAGTCCAGAATAAGACTCATTTCAAAAGCAGATTGCTTTTTTCATTGCCTTTGACCATTTTACTTTACTCACAGTTTCTTTAAAATACCAACTTCTACCTGAAATTTTCTATCACCAAAGATATAACAGCAATGTACCTCACTAAACACAGTACAATCACCAATAAAAGCTAATGGAAGATGTTACATATAAAAGTTTCTCAAAACATGCCATGCTTCTCTCAAAAAAAAAAAATTTAAGTCTATGAACTCAGTAAAGTAGAATCTATAAATGTAGGAATCTTAAAATATAGAAATTATTAATGTTTTCTACCTTCTCTCCACCAATCAACACTTGCAAATAAATCAAACTTAAATGTGGAATGTGAGCAATAAACAGAACTGTAGAAACCACCTAGCCCAATATCCTGTCCCTCATGGGAACTCCTTGTACTTGACTTTTTGTTTGTATGTCTGATATCAATCATTTCCACTGACAGGAAGCTCATTCCTTTTAGAAGCAGCCTCTTCTATTTTGTTAATGAAAAGAGCAGAACTGAAATTTTCCTGCTTGCAACATCTGTTGGTTCTAGTGAAGCCATATGGAGCCATGCAAAATAAGTTTAACAATTTCAACATGACAGACCCTCAGATACATCCAGTCCATGTAAACAAACTTCAAAGTCTTCTATTCTCTAGGCTACCAGTTGTTTCCATCACTCATTTTAGAAAATGAAAAGTCAGACTGACCAGCCTCTGGAGTACTGTCCTCCATTAGTTGCAAGTCCTCAGCAAGTTATTTAACCCTATGAAACTTAAGTTTTCATGTATGAATAATACCATTTATTTCCCAATTTTGTTATGAGAGTTGCTAGATAATGTACATTACTTGCATAAAGAGCAATGTAAAACTTTTTAAAAAGCTTTGCTATATTATCATCAGCTTTGCTTTACTATTATCTCTAGGGATTTTATTACCAATAATACAACAAATCTTCAATAATAACAATGAGAATAATAAACATAAAAATTATTATGGTGATGATCACAGTTGCCCTACAGGTAGAATGTTTGATAAGTTGTTAAAAAAAATCTCATTAGATTCTCTCAACAACCCATAAGGCGTATTTTATTCTCCATATACAGATGGGAAATCTGAGGTTCTAAGAAGTTGGGCAATTTGCCAAAGCTCTATCCAGGAAGAATGATGCTAAGCTGTAATTCTTATCTGTTTAAAGTTCATGTTATTAACTATATTGAATTTCTAAATTTTTAATTGAAAGTCTAAATTTTTACGGAGGGTAACAATTCAATGAATACATCCTTCTTACTCCTTGACTATTATCATTTTAAATAAACTTCAAGAACTGTACCCTCTCATCTTCTGCAAGTTACAACATAGCAAGAAAGCCCTCACCAGGTGCCAGCCCCATGATCTTGGACCTCCCAGTCTCCAGAACTATGAGCCAATAAATTTCTGTTCATTAGAAATTAACCACTCTGTACTATTTTGTTATAGCAACATGAACTAAATAGGATCAGACTGTTACCCCTACACCTATTATGGCACGACATTATACTTCCTTGTCTACCATCCAAATATCTGAGAACAAATATTTTCAATGACAGGTAATTCATTCCTCCTAGAGACAGCCTTTTTTTCCCCCCTCACAAGAGAATAACTAAAATGTTCCTGTTTGTAACATCCACCCTTTGATCCCAGTTATGCGATATGGAGCCACAGAAAATGAGCATTCCAATTTTCAATATTGGGAGCCTGAAATCACTAACTCCCTGCTGCTATGCACAACAAGTGTTGAATTCAGTCAAAGGATGAAAAAAAGCTATACATGGGGTAAAGCCATACATGGGCTGAGATTTATTGCTACAAGTAGAAATGTTGCAGGAAAAGGTGGGAGCGGTGCTGATATCTAGCCAAATGTACTTGAAGAGCACAGTGATCATCTTCCTGTTTTGACTGGTAGGTGTCTATATTTTACCAGCTGAAAAATAATTGTCCCATAGCTCAAATAGGCAACACTGGCCCTAGGGCTCTCCTTATTTTTCAGTAGGGTTGATTGAGGCCATGAGAGATTTTTCTCTTATGTCATTACATCTGTATCACAGGCATATTCAATCCATCATTCATACCATCACTTACTCATTTGTTCTTTTACACAATACTGATATATTCTGATAATTTTCAATAGGTAATTTCATGCCTATACTTGAAGATTTTGATTTATAAAGTCAGAAAAACCTGGACTATTTAATAGACTTTGTTGGATACATGAATGAATTCCTCATAGCATTAAGACATGCTAAGATTTAAGCACATACAATATCAAAATGGAACAAACTCCAAGGTACATTGCTAGTACACAAGTGTAGATTGAAAACCTGAGGAGCAGCACTTCTATAGCAATAAAACTGCAAAAATACATATTCATAAAGCTAACACTTTGCAAAACAAATAACAAATAAAATTGGAAATGTTCCTTCCCTAAACCTTGAATCATCATGACAGCTCCCATATGTATGAATTCTTAAATATGTATAAAAAGGATATCAGGTTTTAACTAAAAGAAGCTATGTGTAGATATCTATTTTGTCTTATATTCTGCCTCCAGTATTCATCAAATTCTATAAAGTGGTAAAACTAGCCTAAGACCTAAAACATCGTAACCCTATACCTGATAAATGGAAAGATCACATTCTAAATTGGCACCGTTACTACCAATACAAAAGGTGCATTAGCTGTCTTGGTATTTTTGTGAATTGTGCCTCTGCATAATACGATCTAAAATCCTTCTTCAATACAAGGCTAAAAAACTTTGAATGCTACACAGAAGCAGACAAGATTATTACCTATTTCCATCATTACTAAAGTTTATGGAGGGCCTCAGCTGTCAGTGAGTCAACTGAGGTCTAGACAGCAGAAATGGCAGTTGTAGCTGTGTCATTAAGAGACAGCAATAAGTGCTAAGGCTTTGGCTTCTATTTTTAGTGTGACCTCAATAAAGTATTACAGAGTTACAGACACTTCTCAATGAAGCTTCATCTATTCAAATCACAAGGTCTCATTTTCACACACTTGGTGATCCTTAATCACATGAAAATATTTTTTCTCAATGCAGAATATGTGTAAAAAATCAGATTCAGAATGCTATTTTTTTCAGAATTTTCATTCTTGTCAGACATAAGTTATACTGACCTACAATGTCTGACAAGAATGAAAAGTCTGCTTCAATTAAAGAAATGCATACACACATACATAAGTGTATATACATGTGTGTATTTATGTATATGTACATGATTGATGTGTTTATTTTTAACAAATGGAATAAGCATTTTAAAAAACTATCTTTTCCTAGCATTTTCACAACTCTTCCCCGATTCCATCCTTACAATACTTTTACAAGAAAAGTGATGAATGTGAATGTTCTTATAAAGATGAATATGCTCAAGTCAATAAGGGATCCAATCAGTTTCTCAAGGTCATAAAATAAGAATCTAGCTAGGTCTTTTGATTTACAGTGTTGAAATTCTCAACTAAGTAGTGGTACAAAAAATACAGTAAGAAACTGTCCAGAAACACTTATATGATTAAATTACATTTCTTCCTTATAAACGTCTCATCTCCTTTGAGGTGATGACACATTTCTATTATCAGATAATGACAAGACAAGCCAGTGAGTGAGTAAATCAGTGAGTGGATAGGTGAGTCTGCTATGTACAAAACACTGTACTAGGCCTCCTATGGAATGGAGATGGAAAGAAGACAGCCTGAAGTATAAATAGAAGATATTTATTATTTCCTGGAAATTTAGGATACACATGAAAACTGTAAAAATAAGCTAATGCACTAATTACTTATATTGGCAGGCTGGATATATGCATGCACACACAGGGACTTGGCCTTTCTTTTACCCACTGGTAGAAAGACTGTTAATGGTTGCAAAGCAATGACTGTGGGTAGTTGTACAAAATGTGACCAGGAAATAGAGTAACAATGGAATCTGGGTTATGATGGTCAAAATACTAACCTCTTTATTATTTTGTTCATGTAAGAAAATGGTTTTATTCCTAATTTTTAGTTCCCATACAGCTTACAAATACACATTTACCCTGATAATACAGCTTTGCAACTAGCAAAGCAGTTGTGCTAACACCCATAAATACAGGTGGTGAGAAAATTAACATCCACTAATGTTTCTCTACATAAACTATTCTTGTAATGTCATTTTTTGAAAAGCAGTTGTAAATAGACTAATATAATATACGTGGGCAAAAAGGCAATTAAGTGATTCTCTTGAAATGCTAAATGTATAATAAACAGCATATTGTCAACATTTACATGATCAAAATGATGACATCCTAAAACATATTCCTTTTAAATGATAGATTTATCAAAATTTATGACATATCTTTTAATACTCTGGTCCAATACTTAATACACTGTAGGAAAAATAATTGTAGGTCTAGTCTTCAGCCTTATCAGGAATATTTTTCCCATTAGCTTTTATTAATAAAAGAATCACAATTAGGTCATAAGTAAACAGGAAAATTATTAACTACATGATTTGAGGCTTAGGATGAAAACCTGTCAAAATTACTTTTGATATAGAGCAAAGTTATACAACACACTACAACCAACTGTTTAATAGTTTGTGCCTCGGCTAAACTGCCCGTAGTGAAAAAGGAACAAATTTTTAGTGATGAAAGATATAATAAACTATATTTTGGAACTTTTCAAGAGGAAGAAGGAAAAAATATTTCAACAAACTTAAGGGCAAATACAGATCCTAACAAAGGCATCCTGACATCAGGGAGGCCATGTGCTTGCTATATGTAAAACTTATATTTTTAGTAGATATGGGGTTTTGCCATGTTCGCCAGGCTGGTCTCAAACTCCTTACTTCAGGTGATCCACCCACCTTAGTCTCCCTGAGTGCTAAGATGACAGGTGCGAACTACCATGCCCCCCTATTCATTTTCTTATACTCATTTTAATTTTTTCAAACTGTATGTCATTTAGGTATTTTCTTCCTGTATTTACTCAAAATATTTTTACCTCATCCTTATAACAAATGTTTTTAAAGGCTTGAGATTAGGAGAACAAAATTACAAAACTGTACCAAATGCATGCCTTTACTGTCTTTTGAACAAAGCTCATGTTTTATTTAAGAGGTGCTATGTAGAACTCAAGAGACTCATGGGTGGTGACATAAAACAGAACTGGGAATACTATTAACATGCTTTACACAGATGCTTACATAAACAAACCAATCTATTATTTTAAATTTGGAAATTCATTTTGTTAATTATTGATAAAAATTACATGCATTTATTGTGTACAGCATGATGTTTTGAAATATGTATACACTGTGGAATGGCTAAATTCAGCAAATTAATACATGCATTGCCACAAACACTTATCATTTTTGTTGTGAGAACATTTAAAATCTACTCCTAATAATTTCAACAATACAATACATTGTTATTAAATGTAGTAATATTGTAGACTAGACCTCTTGAACCTAATCCTCCTAACTGAAATTTTGTATCACTTTACCAACATTTCCTCAACTACTCTCTCCCCAGGCTCTTCATAACCACAATTCAACTCTCTGTAACAATGAGTTCAACATTTTTAGATTCTAAGTGTGAGAGCACATGTTATTTGTTCTGTGCCTGGCTTACTGCACTTTACATAATGCCCTCCAGGTTCATCCACGTTGTTACAATAGACAGGATTTCTTTTTAAAGCTAAATACTATTCCACTGTGTATATGTATCACATTTGCTTTATTTATTCACCCACTGATAGAACTTAGGTTGATTTCTTATCTGGTCATTATGAATAATGCTACAACGAACATGGGAGTGTAGCTCTATCTTTGACATACTGATTTCATTTCCTTTGGATAGACATCAAGTAGTGTGATTAGTGGATCATATGGTAGACCTATTTTTAAATTTGAAGGGGACCTGCACACAATTTTCCATAGTGGCTACACTATTTTTATTCTCACCATGTGTGGAGGTTTCCTCTCTACATTCTCACCTTTTTGATAACAGCCATCTTTCTTTTCTTTTCTTTTTTTTTTGAGATGGAGTTTCGCTCTTGTTACCCAGGCTGGAGTGCAATGGCACGATCTTGGCTCACTGCAACCTCCACATCCTGGGTTCAAGCAATTCTCCCGCCTCAGCCTCTCAAGTAGCTGGGACTACAGGTATGCGCCACCATGCCCAGCTAATTTTTTTGTTTTTTGTATTTTAATAGAGACAGGGTTTCACCATGTTGACCAGGATAGTGTCGATCTCTTGACCTTGTGATCCACCCACCTCGGCCTCCCAAGTGCTGGGATTATAGGCGTGAGCCACCGCATCTGGCCGATAGCAGCCATCTTTCATCATTTTGATCATAGCCATTCTAACTGGTGTGAGATGGTATACCATTGTTGTTTTAATTTGCATTCCTTACATGATTAGTAAGCTTGAGCATTTTTTCATATACCTGTTAGCCTATTGTATGATTTCTTTTAAGAAAAAGTCTGTTCAGATCCTTTGTCCATTTTTAAATCAGGTTATTTGTTTTCTTGCTATTGAGTTTCTTGCATTCCTTATGTATTTGGGATATTAATCCCTTATGAGATGTGTGATTTGCACATATTTTAGCCCAGTCCAAAGGCTGTCTTTACATTCTATTGTTCTCTTTACTATGCATGAGATTTTTATTTTGATAAATCCCATTTGTGTATTTTTACATTTGGCCTGTGCTTTGGGGTAGTACCCAAAAACATCATTATCCAGATTAATATTATGGAACTTCTCCCCTAAATTTTCTTCAAAAGGTTGAATATCCCCCTTATCTGAAATGCTTGAGACAAGAAGTATTTTGGATTGAGTTTTTTCTTTTTTTTTTCATTTTGAAACATTTGCATTAAACAGTTGAACATCCCAAATTCAAAGATCCAAAATCCAAAATATTCCAATTAGCTTTTTCTTTGGGCATCAGTCACATTGGCACTGAAAAAGTTTCAGATTTTGAAGTATTTCAGATTTTGGATTTGGGGTGTTCAACTTGTAATAGTTTTACAGTTTTAGGTCTTACATTTGAGACTTTCATCCATTTGAGTTTATTTCCATATCTGATGTAAGATGAGGGTCTAATTCCATTCTTCTACATGTGGATATCTAGCTATCCCAACAGCATTTACTGAAAATACTGTCCTTTCCCCATGGTGTGTTCTTGGCACCTTTGTCAAAGATCAATAACTATAAATGTGTGGATTTATTTTTGGGGTCTCCATTACAGTGGTCTATATGTCTGCTTTTACACCAGCACCATGCTGTTTTAATTATTATAGTTTTGTAATACAATTTTAGATCATGTAATGTGATGCTTCTGGCTTTGTTATTTTTGTTCCAGATTGCTTTTGTTATTTAGAGTCTTTTGTGATTCCATGCAAGTTTTAGAATGTTTCTACTTCTATGAAAAATATCACTGAAATTTTAATAGAGATTAAACTTAATCTGTAAAATGTTTATATCACTTTGGGTAATATGAACATTTTAACAATATTCTTCCAATCCATAAACACAATATATCTTTCCATTTGTGTCTTCTTTAATTTCTTTCATTAATATTGCATAATTTTCACTGTACAGGTCTTTTATCTCCTGGGTTAAATGTTATCCCTTTTTTTTTTTTTTTTTGGTAGCACTTTAAATGGGATTGTTTTCTTGATTCATTATTCAGATAGTTTGTTGTTAGTGTACAGAAATGACACTGATTTTTGTATGTTGATTTTGTGTCTTGTAAATTTAGTGAATTCATTTATTAGTTCTAATAGTTTTCTGTCAAAGTCTTTAGGGTTTTCTGTGTATTAAGATCCTGATATCTGCAAACAGGTACAATTTAACATTTTCCTTTCCAATTTGGATGACTTTTATTTCTTTTTATTGCCTAACTGCCCAGGTTAGGACTTCCAATCTTATTTTGAATACAAGTGGTAAAAGTGGGCGTCTTTGCCTTGCTCCTGATATCTAAAAAAAAACCTTTAACTACTTACTATTGAGAATGATGTTAGCTTTCAGTTTGTCATGCTCAGCCTTCATTGTGTTGAGGTACATTCCTTCTGCAACTAACTGACTGAAAGTTTTTAACATAAAGTGATGTTCAATCATGTCAAAAGCTTTTTCTCCATCTACTGAGATAATCATAGGGATTTTGTCCTTCATTCTGTTAATGTGAGGTATCACATTTACAGATTTCTGTATGTTTAAAAATGCTTATTTACATCCCAGATATAAATCCCACTTGATCACAATGAATGACTTCTAATGTGCTGTTGAACTCAGTTTGCTAGTATTTTGTTGAGGATGTTTGCATTAATCCTGATCAGGGATACTGTCCTGTATTTTAATTTTTTTTTCTTATAGTGGCCTTGTCTGGTTTTAAAATCATGGTAATATTGTTTTCATAAAATAAGTTTGGAAGTAGTCCTTCTTCACCATTTTTGAAAGAGGTCGAGAAGAATAGATATTAATTCTTCTTCAAATGTTTGATAGAATTTAGCAGTGAAGCTATCAGGTCCCAAGCCTTGTTTCAATGGAACACTTTCTATTTGTGCAAATTGATGCTTCTGCAGGGTGATAAATGCTGGAAAGTTCTAGTCCACCATCTTAATAATGTACAACTAGGAGTTTGTCTTTATAGAACTAAAAGCACCAAGGCAGAAGAATATAAGCACAATCAATGAAGAAATAATTGTAAGACCAAAAACAATGAGTATCATATTCAGTAGAGAAATAGTTGAATATTTTAAGGCCCATTGTGGTTGTTGAGTACAGCAAGTCATAAAAAACTGTCCTTCTTCCTCAAGCAGTGCAGTGAACATTTCCAATAAGACCAGATAGGCCAAACCCTTTAGTTGACTGATGACACACCTATATCACCCACATTCTCATGTGGCTCTCCAAGGTGCTGAATCATAAGTGTGTCTAATTATTCTTACAAAACAGAGTCGGGATGCTAGTCTGTGGAAGTCAACCCTAAAAGGCAGAAGATGCAGAGAGCATTACCTGAGCTTCCGAGTCATCAAGCACAAATTACTTTATTTTGAGTATTTTCTCAACATATAAAACTAAAATCTAAAATAGGCCTGAAGTTTATTTCACCTGATTTGTACTGCCTACTTTACATGCCAATCTCTTAAAGATAGGAAAAGTTGGGCTTTAATCCAGTGAGAAGCAACTGATTGTCTTCAGTGGTATACTAAAGTTGGTCTCAGGTAAAAAGCCTGGATTAATTCCACTGATTCTAAACATTCCTTTACTTATTAATAGTTACTACAATTTGTATTTCAGAATTTATGTTTGTAATTCTTCTCATTGATTTATATTTTATCTTTCATGATACTATCATATGATAGTATAATTAATTGTATACTTATCGATAATGATAAATTGTGTGTCTAACTTTTCATATCTAAAAACATGGTTTTATGTACCTGGTTCTCAACAATGATGCTTTAATGAATAAAAGACTATAAGTAATCATACCAGTCAATTCTGCCTTTCACCTCACTTTTTAATTTTTCTATTCTGGAAACAGAAGCCTATCAAGATGACCAGTTACATTAAATATACATATACATATAAAATTTTTGTTGCACAGTAACAAATGTAGATAAAGAACACCAGTTTTATCTGTGCCTCTGGGTCCTACCTGTAATTTCAGATAAGTGGTAACTTCCTTATTCTACCATTTTCAAACTTCTGGTATATAACAATCAATAGAATCTTTGAAATTAATATTAAAATATTAGGTTGGTGTAAAAGTAATTTTAAGAAAGATTTTTAAAACTTAAGATCAAGCTAATTTCTATGTAGACCTGCATATTCCCTATGGAAGTGCTGTGGGTTAAATGTAGACAGCAAAGATTGATAGTATAATTAAAATCAAGAACACAATTTCAAACTATAAAAGACATTAGAGATCAACTAGCCCAAGCTTCTC
Organism: Cacajao melanocephalus; assembly: GCA_963573385.1. Taxonomy (NCBI): domain Eukaryota; kingdom Metazoa; phylum Chordata; class Mammalia; order Primates; family Pitheciidae; genus Cacajao; species Cacajao melanocephalus. Next base: position 14,001 of record CAUYLG010038818.1, read on the forward strand.
ACATTTTAGAGGATGGAAAAATTGAGGTCCAGAATTATTAAATAACTTTCTTTAGGTTATAAAGTAGAGTGCTGGGCCCAAAATAAAACATGAACTCTCTGTGCCATTTTACTGATTTTTTTCTTATTACAACTTGTATGTATTTTAAAAATTATATTGACCGAGACACAAGTATCTTGTAGACAACAAAGTGTACATGCAGTGATCTCTGTTGAAGAGAAGTCATACCCTCCCATGCAGCTGATTTTTGCCTTTCTCAAAATAGTGAGATCTAAGATTGCCAGAGATCTAAAATTTCCAAAGGGCCACTACAGGCAGGTGTTTCTCTGATCTAAATCATCCTTTCTAAAAACATTTCAAGTAAAACATGGTTGGCAAGCTCAAAGGGATATGTTCACCAATAAAAGAACATTTTATTAAAATCTTTTTGATATAATAAACATTTCAGTTTAGGTCTTATCATTCAATCACCTGATATTGGAGCCTGTAAACATATGGCCAAGTTAAGAGGAGGAAAAATAACTATCAGTCTTTTCAAGAGCCTAGGGAGTCACCTTTGAATAAAGCAGTGCATTTTCATGTTAAAAATGACTTGTTTCTTTTGGACATATTCTTTTTTAAAAAATTTTGGACATATTCTATATGCTCTATGCCTCACAAATTCTCAAAAAACAAAAAGAGACACAGAGAAGCAGCCATTCTTCAAATGAAAAAAAAAATTATTCACTGCCAAAGCTATCATATACAAGATCTAATTTTTACACTTTTCTGATTAAATGCCTTGGTTTCCCATAGTTGGCTTGGTAAAACTTTAAGTTTTAAGATGTTGCATAAAGTCATTTAACCACACTGGTCTTGTATTAATTAATAATAAAGTTTACATTTACTATTGATCACACTGGCCACATTTAAGAGCTTAACAACAAAAACAACAAATTATGCTTTTGAGGCCATAAAGAAACAGGTAACCTCATACACTATTAGTTGAGTTGCATAGAGCTTCAATCCCTAGGAATAATTTTGTAATATCTAAGAAAACTCTGAATGTATTCATCCTATGACCCAAAAATCTAGTAATTTATCCAAAAAGTATATTTCCACAAGAATTAAGCAACATACATACTTATTCATGGCAGTATTAATTACGACCAAAAAATATCAGGAAAAACCCAAATGCTGAGCCACAAAAGACTGATTGAACATACCACTGTACATACACACAATGAAGTATTCTAAGTATAAAACAATTTTCACACATTTTTATGAACAAACTTGGAATCATTTTCAAGATATATCTTTAGGTAAAAACACCAAGTTATAAAATAATATATATCATGCATAACCTTTGAATACAATTTATGGCTAACTATGAGCAAATCTATATATACATGGACATAGATGCATATATTCATTTGTAAATGTGCACAGATATATATCCACATATGTGCAACATAGCAAAATTGACATGGCAAGACAAGTCACCTCCCTTGAACAAATGACCAAACAGAGGTCTAGGACTGCTTAAGCAGTTGTCCATGTTCATTTACCTCATCTATAATGGAGCTAAGATGAGAATCCCACTGACTCCCAGATCACTGAATCTCCCCACACATGATTTATCCTCACCCACATACGTAGAAAGTAGGATTATCGATGTTAACAAGGTACTGACATATTTCAAAAGTGTTAGGAATTTGCTGTATTTCATTTAGGTAGAAGTGACATTCCTGCACCTTTATAGAGAAGTATATATATCCAAGTTGCACTTTCAGAAGATACAGTCTATAAATATCAAAGACATTCTGTACATTGGCCAGAAAACTCACAGACACGAAAAAATGGAATACAATTTGTATCTATTTACCATTTCAATAGATTTCTGATATTAAAATAGATTACTGTCTCATAGGATGACAGCCCATATGATTGTCTTTCAAAATCTGCAACAATCTAGCTTAATTCAACCTCTTCAAGCTTATCTTCTACTATTCTTCAGCATAAACACTGCTCTTTATTAACCTTACCTATTCATTGTGTCTTGTAATTCTTCATTTTTTTTTTTACCATTGTTTGTGCTACTACTTTATTTCAATGGCAACCTGTATTAGTTTGTTTCTGTAGTTTCCAAGCAGACAATCTTAACTCTTACTAGCCTATCCATAAAAGCAATTTAATGCAAGGTCATAGAGTATCCCTCAGAATTCAAGGCTTTCAGAAAGAAAGTAACCAGATAAGCAGAGGAAGTCTGGGCATCTGGAAGTTCTGCAGTCTATTTTGGGAATGCACCATGAGCTTTTGATTTACCTCCCACTCTGATGGAAGAAGAGCAGTTTACCACAGTAAAAATCTATACGCTATTATAGAAAAAAAGAGCAATTGATATTGTTCAGGTGAAAATAAAATATGTCCATCTCATTGCTAATATCTCAAGATTCAACATCCCTGTGTCTTCTGTGACAATTTCACTGGTCTTTTGAGATCACAGTGATAGCAATATCTCTATTCCTAAATTACTCATTGCCAGAAAACAGTGGAAAAAAGTTTGCACTCCAATTATAAATCTCTCCGCTTATTTTTAAGTAGTTACTTACACCTTACTTACATCTTGCTATTTCATTGTGATCTTGCCTCTTCAATTGTGAAGATAAAGAAAAGCACAAACCAGTAATACCAGTCATATAGTGTGCCCTGTATGAGCAGCTATATAACTATATTCCTCACAACAATTTCAAGAGGTATTGTTATCACCCCTTTTTCTCAAATTAAGAAAATGAGGCTAAGAAGGGTGACATAACATGCCAAGATCCCATATGCTGACACGTATGTATCTGCATCATTCATTTGGCATGTAATCATGTTGTGTCAATTAAAAAATCACTTTAGTTCATATGATATTGTGTATGTGTATGTGTGGTATGTTTATGAATGCGTTGGCTAAACTAAACTGTGACATCTTTCACTAGGATACCTTATATAAATATATGCATCATCCACCATACTTAGCATATAAAAATATATACACCACAAGCCCTCAAGAAATGATCCTGAGTCACATAAGCCATAAAGTCATCACCATAACCATCATTTTGCAGTAATATTATTATTCTTACTACACAACAAAAAGCTCTCTGCTGTCCACTCTGTAAGAGAGAAGATGAACTCCTCACTCTTAAGCTGGTTTTCCTTCTGGAGCTGCAGTTCCAATAACACTTGTTGAGGAGTAAGTCAGGAAAAGAAACAAAACACTTAATGGGATTACACCTTTCACAATCACACTCTTTGCTTTTATGTGTGTCTCTAACAACCATCAATATAGTTATGAATTTAAACAATATTTATAGTTTTAAGCAATATGGAAGCCGCTGGAATATAAGTTTAATGAGAACTTGGACTTAAAAACACTAAGTAATATTTAGCACATGATACATATACAATAAATATTTACTGGATTAATATCCCAATATATTTTCCAATTTGGAAAAATTTCTATTTCCAATCATACAATCTCAATCATTGGGTTTAAAAAATTACCCCCTCATGTTTATGCTATGTCACGGTACTAGATGGAGCACTGCCTAGGGCCCTAATATCTGGGTCCTGTTTTCTCTACTGCCACTAATTAACTATAATATTGGACAAGTTATTTCAGTGCTTGGTCTTTTCAGAGTCTTAATGGATAAAGAGAAAACTCATTTCCAGCTTGAAGTCTCCAGAAACTGTCTATAAATTATTTTGAGAGAATTTACAAATCAGGCATGAATACGGATGATGATCCATCTTTATTTCTATAGTATAAGGCACAGTGTCAGGAACATAGTTCAGTAAATGTGGGATGAGAGGATATATGAATGAGTGGTCAGAACATATAATCATTAAAGATCTTTATAATTCTAAGAATATGTAATGATATAGCCACACAAGCAATCAAGTAAATGTCTCAGAACCCATCCTTTGATGCCACTCTTCATCAATGTCAAATATCGAACTAGATAGGAACAATTCCTTTGTAGTTTGTTATTTGTGCAGTCAATAGAAAACATGGTTATGTTATGGTCTTCATTCTCATGGTGATCATGAAGCGTTTAGATTGTAAGTACCTACAATCTAAGTTTAATCTCCAAATAGAGACTTGCAAAAAGAGGACATAGACATAGTGTAATTGAACAAACAATGCCACAGAAAATGCGACAGCAAATAGAGGCACTAATAAAAAGTATATGTGGATTTGCATTCAAAATTATAAGGTATAGTTTCCCCACATGGTTTCTATAAAACACTAATTCTGGAATATTCTTAATTTTAAAAGTTTTTATGATTAAAATCTTTGGGATAGGATGCATCCTTTCAAATCCTCCTAAGGAGTCTTAAGGCATGTAAGCATATCAAAGCCTTAATAATTCTGACTTTGTTAAAATCTGTATTTCTTAAACTTGTTTGCCTATGAAAATCCAATTTATATGGAACAATTAAAACCTTTACAATTAGTCTTACCTAGAATTCACTTTGGGAAACACTGTTACATAACAAGAGGCATACAGAAGGCAGGGTACATCCCTGTCCATGCTCAACTGCATTAACTCCAATCAGGTTTAAACTGCAGTCTTTTTAACTAAAAAAAGAAAGAAAGGAACCTCTGCTACTCCACTGTGTTATTCACGAACACACTGAATACTCTCCATTGTACCTTGATTCTGACACCCCTGTGAAACCCTACATGAAGCAGCCAGTTGATCTGCATCTTCAAAACCTGGGAACTGTAACCTTATTTGGAACCAATAACTTTTCTCTAAATGAAATGCTTTAGTGAAGACTTGGAAGGTCTCTTTCAGTATGAATGCTTCTCTACGGCCTTAGTTTCTTTGATCATTGAGGGTCAAGGAATCTCAGTGCTAAAAACAAACTACAAAAACTGCATGGCTTATCATTAGCCTAACAACTCTTTCAATTATCCCACAGGCCAAAATGAAGCTCAGACCCATTTAATCAGAGGCCATATAAACAACATCAGAATCACTGATAAATTTAATATTGTAAACCACTCTGGCTTCGATTCATTCACTGAGGAAGTATCTATGTAAAGCCTCTATTACATACTGGGAATTACACAAAGAACATTGTTAAATTCTGGGGAGTCAAAGAATAATAATCCAGTATAAGGAAACCATCCAGGAGGAGTTAAGTGGTGAGTGGGGCCACACTCAATGGAGAGATCACTTTAATGGCGAAGGCCAAGAAAAAAACCCCTGTGGGTTATTCTCCCTCCAACAAAGAGGCAACCAGAGTATTAGAAATGTTTTCAATAAGAGTGCAGGGAATGACTTAATTTAAACCTGAATACTTGTTTGCAATTCAACAACAACAACAACAACGTGAAATTCTTCTGCTGAGCAGACCAAAGATCTGTTTTGGAAGTCAGGACCACTCAGGGAGCTACTCAGATGGCTGCTCTCCTGTGGCCTCATTAGCTGACTCACAAGGTACACACTGGAGCTGTGCCCTAGATTCCCACACACCAACTCTGACATTTATAAAGCGCTTTCAGTCCTGACAAGATCAAAAACTCGGCATTCTTTCAAATCTCATAATAACTCCCAAATATCCTTAGCTTGAGCTGAGAAAACTGAAAGTGATAAAGCACTTATTAGATTAAAAAAAAAAAAAAACTAGGGAATTATAGGCTTGTCCTCTTCCCTCCTGCAGCATGAGGCATTCATTTGATTTTAATTTGATTTTAGTAACACATTTTCCCCTTAGGAAACACTCATTGCTTTACCTCCCAGACTGGACTCATTTGCAATGGCCATGGTCCTATGATGTTGGCAACTTTGCCAATAAACTGTGGTTTCCCCATTAAACTGTGGGCCTCCAACCAAAACCTCCTGTGGTTATACTTTAAAGTCAATGTGAGACATCTTGGCATTGTGTGTTGATTGCAGCCTGGCTCATTGCTGCAGTGGGAGTGAAGAAGGATGTCAGCATGTTTTCTGAAAGTATGTTCCGGGCTACAGCTTGCGCAAAGATGATACTTTCTGTTCCTCAGTTTTTCAAAATATCAAACATACCATTTTAAAAACAACAATAAGATATGGCACTGATTGTATACTTGTGTGTCATGCTCTATTACACCATTTTATTTATTTTATTGTGTTAAATTATGCTGTGGTCTTCATTATCTTTTTATGTATACAGTAGCGTTAAATGTATTCACATTGTGCAACAGATCTTTAGAACTTTTCATTTTGCAAAGTTGGAACTCTACATCCATCAATCACTAATTCCTCCTCCCCCTCCTTCAGCCCTCGGCAATCATCTTTCTACTTTCTATGCTTCTATTTTGGATATTTCATATCTAAATGGAATAATGCAGTACTTTTTTGTCCTTTTGTGACTGGCTTATTTCACTTAGCATAACGTCCTCAACGTTCATCCATGTTGCAACACACATGACTGAATTTCCTTCCTGTTTTAAAGCTGCATAATATTCCACTGCATGTCTCTAACGCATTTTGCTTACCTATTCATCCGTCAATGGACATCTGGATTGCTTTTACCTCTCACCTATTGTGAATAAAGCTACAAAGAACATAAGTGTGTGAACATCTTTTTGAGATTCTGCTTTGAATTTTTTGTGATATATACTGAGAAGTGGGATTCCTGAATCATAATATGGTAATTCAGTGTTTGGCTTTTTGAGAAGCCTCCATACTGGTTTGCATAATGGCTTCCAGTTTCTCTTGTTGCCTGTGCTTCTGGTGTCATGCTTAAGAAATAATTGCCAACTCCAATGCCCTGAACATTTTCTGCCATGTTTTTTTCTGAGAGGTTTATAGCTTTGCATTTTTAACTTAGGTCTTCAATCCATTTTGAGTTATTTTTTGTAAATGGTGTAAGGTAAGGATAACTTCATTTTTTTCCATGTGGATATTCATTTTTCCCAGGACCATCTATTGAAGTCTTGGCACACTTGTCAAAAACCACTTGCCCATATACGCAAGGGTCGATATCTAGGCTCTCCATTCTGCTCCATGTGTCTATGTATCTGTCTTTATGCCAGTGCCACAATGTCTTGATTACTGCTGTGTGGCAGTATGTATTGAAGAAAGGAGTGAAGGTCCTCTACCTCTGTTCTTTTTCTAGATTGTTTTGGCTATTCAGGGTCCCTTGAGATTTCATATATACTTTAGGATGTTTTCTCTCTTTCTGCCAAAAATGCCACTGGAATTTTGACAGACAGAGATTGGATTGAGTCTATAGATCACTTTGTGTAGGATGAACATTTTAACAATATTAAGTCTTCCAAGCCACAAACATTTTATGCCTATTTGTCTTTGATTTCTTCTACCTCATACTATATTAATAGAGCCTTTAGTAGATTCCAAGAACGTTAAAGCTAAATGAAATTTGCAGGTGATATACTCCTAACCTGAGACCCAGTGATCTAAAGTCCATGAGGCTCTTAGAATGGACACAACTTTGTAAATATGCATCTTCTCTGGGTGAGTGGCAAGATCAACAGAACTTATTCGTTGATGAGTCATTTATTTATTCAGCACTAAAGCACCAAATACATGTCTGACACTGGGAATGCCGCAGTAAAATTGAGAGAAAAGCCCGTCTTCATGAAGTTTATAGATTTTTGGTGAGTGAAGGATTGGCAAAAGCTCAAAATCATTGCTAATATAATGCCATTATTTTCTAAATGAAGGAATCAAGGCAGGAAGAAGTAGTTTGCCAAAGCAGAGAAAGCCAAAAGTCAGAAGTCTGACTTGGAGCAGGGAGTCTCCAAATTTCTATCTCAATGTTTCTTTTTCCTTCTTCTGCACTGGTTCTACTACCTTACTCACAATGGAGTTTGAGGTTGGTGAGACAGCTACTTGCCTTTTAAGGCAATTTCCTGAAAAGCAAGTATGTATAGGGCACTATGCAAAGTGCCTTGTATAACTGATTTAATTTATTCTTTCCTAATTCTGTGAAAAAGACACTTTTTTTTTTTTGAGTCAGTCTCCCACTGTCCCCCCACCCCGCTGGCTGGAGTGCAATGGCACAATCTCGGCTCATTGCAATCTCCACCTCCTGGGTTCAAGCAATCCTCTGGCCTCAGCTTCCTGAGTAGCTGAAATTGCAGGTGTCCACCATCATGCCCAGCCAATTTTTTGCATTTTTAGTAGAGACAAGGTTTCACTAGGTTGGCCAGGCTGGTCTTGAACTCCTCGTGAGCTACTCACCTCAGCGTCTCAAAGTGCTGGGATTACAGGCATGAGCCACCACACTCGACTAGATGACACTATTTTTGTTCTTTGGTTGAAAATTGTCAGATGGCTGGTTTGAGGCCAGTAGCCAAAGGAAAGAAGTCAAGGACCTCTTTGGGCCTCAACTTGCTATTTTTCTATAAAAGTGATTAGACTAGCTGAGGAAAAGCAAGATAGCTTTATTCGAACTCTTGATTAGCTGAAATGTCAAAGTGCTCTAAAACTAAGTGTTGAAAAACCTTTAGAGACCATGTATAGACTCAACAGACAGAAAGTTCAGATTCATGACGTTTTCTTCACTGAGATGTGTAGGTGTTGTGTGTCTATGTGTGTTGAGGGGTGGGGTTTTGTATACACGGCCTTATTTCTTCATGTCAAGTAGATAATTATTAAAATACCACAAAGCTGGGTGTGTTGGCATGCACCTACATCCCAGCTACTTGGGAGGCTAAGGTGAGTGGGTAACTTGAGCCCATGAGTTTAAATCCAGCCTAGGCAACATAGCAAGATTCCATCTCTAAAATTAAATAAAAATAACAGTAATAAAATAAAAACCATCATTGGCTAGAAAGTCCTGACTCTAAACACATCTAATTATGCTAAATGTGTGTCAGGTTCCTGAAATTTGAAGCACATGAGACAACTCTGCCACACTTCAAATAAAAAAGGATGTTGCGAGAGATTTCCTAGCACTATTCATTACAATCCAACTAAGAAATTCTGTAGCATTCTATTCAATGAACAATCAAGGGAAAAACTATTCTTTCTTTCACATGGAGGATCATGGTCCACATAGAGTCATTTGTAAGGAGAGCACTAGAGTAAAGAGCAAAGAGTGAGGATGCCAGTCAGGCTAAATACGAATCTCAGTCCAATTACTCACTAAGTTACCAACCACTCTATATCTTAGGTTCCTTTTCTACACAGCAGGGAGCATAACAGTGCCTATTTCATAAGACTGTTGGGATAATTAAGTGAATTAATACATGCAGAATACCTAGCACCGTGTCTCCCTATCCAAGTGCTCAGTAAATTATTATTACTAAATGAAAGGAGAATACATTCTTTTTATTTCTTACATGAATATAAAGAACAATAATTGATCCACCATTCCTGCAAGGCCAAGTTTTTACTTGGACTTGCTCCAAGAACTCTTAGACTTCTTATCTAGGTCTGCACCTGCCCTTACTGGAAAAGATCATTTTTTTATGTCTCCTTTGTTTCTTCTAGACATACATAGTGTTTTAAAGAAGAAAGAATAAACACAGTTCAGAGGCAGAAAAGAACAGATAGATGTCTCATCACCAGAAATATCTAACTGAATTTTAAAGTTCCCACTATATTTACAAAGGGAGTAAGAGGAAGAGGAGCAGAGAGGAGATTAGAGAAGTGAGGAGGCTAAGAAGTGAGAGCCAACATATTTGGGATTAGAAAAGAGGATAACCCCGGCTTTCTCCATCCCCTATGCTAATTACTTAAGTAGGTGAGGTGATACACATGTTAATCAGCATAGTTTCATCATTCCATATGTACATATAAATCAAAACATCACATTGTACCCCATAAATATACGCCATTATTTGTCATGTTTTGAACTGACAACAGGAAAAAGTAATAAATAGGACAAAACAATGATCAAAGAGAAAGAAAATCTGGGAGAGATAAAAATCAGCATGCCCAAGTAAACAGGCACAAAAATCACATGTAATTAAGATTTGTAAGCAAAAGAACAAATATAAGCCACAATTTCTGATGACTCTTGGCTTATTCATTGAACAATATGGTGCTTCATCCTTTTGCTTGGCTTTTAATTATTTTCTACTCTCCCTTTCTTATTAATCACCTTTACTTCTCTGGCTCTCTTTCAAACCTAATACTGCTAGCTGTAAAGGCCAAGCTGTTTTGCAAAAAAAAAAAAAAGAAAAAAGAAAAAGAGGAAAACTATTCAATTCTAAATAGTTAATGGAGATTTAATATGTGGGAACGAGTAGTAATTCAACATATGCTTTTTTATTTATTTATTTATTTTGAGACAGAGTCTCGCTCTATCACCAGGCTGGAGTGCAGTGGCACAATCCCAGCTCACTGCAACTTCCGTTTTCCGGTTTCAAGCAATTCTCCTGCCTCAGCCTCCCAAGTAGCTGGGATTACAGGCACGCACCACCATGCCCGGCTAATTTTTGCATTTTTAGTAGAGACGGGGTTTCACCATGTTGGCCAGGATGGTCTTGATCTCTTGACCTCGTGATCTGCCCGCCCAAGAGAGTCTTATGAATTAGATGAGAAATATTTTACAATCTTTGTATTTGTTTCAAACTAATCAGTGAGGGTTGGGAAATGCATGTCCTCATTCACTGCAACTGGCAGTGTCAATGGAACATTATTTCTGCAGGGCAATATAGTAGCGTACATCAAAAGGCTAAAAAAAGGGTTCTATACTTTTTGACCCCTCAATGGCACTTTTAGGACAAATTTTCTAAGGTAATCATTAAGAATATATGTGAAGATTTATTTACAGGAAGGTTTCAAATGCTTTATTTTTATACTGAACAATTAGAAACAACACAAATATCTGGCAATAATAGATTACATAAATAAATAATGGCCATTAAGAAGCATTTACTGGGAGAGTGATTAACGGTATAAAGACGTTCATAATATTAATAAACCAAGTGCAAAGGCAGGTTATGAAGAACTGCATAGTCCAAATGTCATTTAATTTTAAAAATTATAGAAAGCTCCTTCTTTGATAAATGCAAAGTATATGCATGAGTTGAGTATGAGAAACAATTCTAGCCATAGTTTAGTGTGCTAGGGCAGGTTTCATTCTCAAAGAACTAAAGTATGTGTTGGATTCCTAATTATATCCAGTATGTTAAGACACAATCTTTAACAATATATTTCTAGAATTTAGTACACATTATTTATGTTCATTCTTTTCTTTCATTATATAACACAAGTGTTGGCTGGCTTAAGGTCAAATATCCACTAGTGTTGAAAGACAGATTTCCAACTTTATTGATCTCCAAACTTCCTTTCCAGATTATATTAAAGTCATGACCAATATGGTATATCATTAGTAGCAACACTTGTCTTTTTTTCCTTCATTTTTATAAAAGGCAGACCAAATATCTTTAACATTAAATAGCTGCACAAATTCTGATGAGCAAAGATTGTGATACTGACTAGGTCAATCAGTTGGCTGGCAAACAGCATGATAATACTATAGTCTGAAATGTCTATTCTGCAGCTGATATGTAAGGCTGCATTTGGTCTGTTAAAGGGAGTTTGGGGTCTTGCAGGTAATGTTCAAGTACAAGACGAAAACTGAAAAAGTCAAGAATCCTCCCTTCATGTGGGCATACTAGCCAGGGTTCTTAAATTATTTTAACTGACGGAATTTAATATAGAGAAATGGGTCAAGAGATATATAAGTAGACAGGTCAAGGGGAACACTGAGACGTTATAGAGGTAGTGACCCAACAAAGTGGCTACAGACCCTAAGTCTGGGAAAACAGAGGGATGAAACTGGACTTATCAGATCTAAGAATCTCCAAGGAAGCCCCAAGGGATCTAGGATCTAGACTTCAGAAAAGGGGCCCTCCTTGGCTGATGCTGGTGCCTTCAGAGATTGAGTGAGGTCCTGCCAAGCTCAAACCTACATCCCTCAGGAGCGAATGGCACGAGTTTCATTCTGGGAGTGTGGGAATAAGACGGAAACTGACCCCAATAGATACAGGAATCAACTGCTGCCTCTAATAGGATAATAAGCAAAGACAAAAAAGCAATTTCCTTTGCCAGCCTACCATCTTTCAGTTTTTCTCTTGCTTGCTCAGTAGGGAGGACCTACCAAGGAACTACACACAGACTAGGAGATGGTTTGCCCCATCCCAGCCACAGCCTTATAAAGCAAGGCACGGAAGACCGGGTTTGGAGTTGAGTGACAACAGCCTAACAAAAACCCTGTATGTATCTATAGTCAGAAAAAAATCAAACAGCATAGACATTAATATGTTAATAGTGGTTATTACTGGATAGTGAGAGATGATTATGAATGATTTATTTCTCCTAGCACTTTCTTTCATTTTCCAGTTCTTCATTCACAAAAAAATAACTCATCACAATTTTCTAACAGTATACAAAAAAGCTGACTTCTGAGTAAAACAATGTTAAATGATAGCATCTAACATTTAGATGTGAAAGCCTGGAGTATATCTGTAGAGATTTTTAGAATGAAATTTCTCATTTACACTAATTTCTCTAATGGCATCAAAAATAAAATGCAAATCCCTGTTTACCCTGCTAAACAATGATTAATGCGAAGCATATGGAAGCATACTGTAAGACTAATGAATAGTCTTCTTGCGTTGAACATAATAATGGTTTTGTGAAATAGGCTAGCACAAGATTTAAATGAGGTTGCTAGATCAAACCAGATATTAATCAACTAGTTAATAATTTTGACAACACCATTTACAATAGGAACAGAGTAAAATCATCGTTAGAGAAATATATCCTAAAAAACATAAACATTTGACAATAATTGATATTTTCTTAGTCTGTTTCTGTGATTTCAGTGTTCCCCATAACTTGATAACTATATTCACCATCATCACCATCATCATCACCAATGCCACAGCTATTATTTACTGAGTTTTTATTATACTATGTGTTCAATATGTATTATATACTTACCTGGATTTGCTCTTCACAATAATCCTATAATTCCTATGTTATAATTCCTATTTTTGAGATCAGGAAAGTGACCCATAAAAGATTTAACTATCTTCCCCAAGATCATACAAACAGTAAAGGCAGAACCAGGACTATATAAGAACTTTACTTCTTCAGGGTTTTATATTATTATAATACTATAACATATTATTAATCAATTTAAGGTATTGAATTACTAGTCAATTATATTTTAATATTAATCAAAGTATTATATTAATCAATTCAAATTCTAATTATTGGTTTTGTTATTTTGTTACTTCACTGTAGCTTATCTATGCAAAATACCTTAAATTTCTAAAATAGAGTATAACACATTTGACTGTTTTTCCTCTCCACCCAATGTATATCATTTAAATTATAACATGCCTAGTAATTTTTCAACAATAATAAAAGTAGCAGAGTTTCACATATGAACTATAGCTTTTTACATAGTATTTTTTTTTGGAGACAGAGTCTTGCCCTGTTACTCAAGCTGGTGTGCAGTGGAGCAATCTCCATTCACTGCAACCTCTGCCTTCCAGGCCCAAACGATCCTCCCACCTCAGCCTCCCACATACCTGGGGCTACAGGCGTATACCACAATGCCCACCTAATTTTTGTGCTTTTTTTTTTTGTGGTAGAGATGGGATTTTGCCATGTTGCCCAGGCTGGCCTTGAACTTATGGGTTCAAGTGATCTTCCCACCTCATCATCCCAAATTGCTGGCATTACAGGCGTGAGCCACAGCACCTAGCCTTTTTATACAGTATTAAATGCCCAAATAATTTACTTCCAATGACGGCATTTATTTAAAAATTTAATTTTTAAAATGCTCAGGGGAATGTCTGTCTTTATTATTTATGACTCCACCACAACTGAAAGTATCTCTGGTCTTTTAACTTTCTGATACAACTGATTTCTTGAGGCTGCAGGCCAGGACTTGGATGTCAAAAACATGAGTGCCGCCATTCATGCAGCCATCAGAATCAACCTCTTAACTCATTTCCATGGAATCTATTTGTGAACTTGAAAACCTATGCACATGCATAAGGTTTCAGAAAAGCATTCTTGATGAATCAGAACTGGTGTAGAAGATGAAATGTTTTAGTTGTTCAAACCAAAGAATGAAGCTCCGTCTCTCTGAATGGGTGGCTAGATCTCCACTGACAGGAGCAGACATTCTGGTATTGGCCTTTGGGTCAAAAGAGAGTCCTGTAACAAGACGTGGAAGCTAGGCCTCACACTGTTCATCCAGGGGACGGCACGCTCTCTCTCCTAGCCATCCTGTAATGTGTCTGGCCTGTCAGGAGGATAGACATGTTAGGACGTATCAGGTGTGCAGAAGGAATGTACGTTCTGCCACACAGATGACAGGAGAAAAGCGACCATCTTTTGGAAGTTACTAAAGTGAAGGTACATAAACTAGTTTATGAGCTACATTATCTATTATCTCAAAATGACACAGAAACTTGGATGAAAGAATGAAGTCTAGTTTAACCCAGACTTGGCTACGCCATAGGCCAAGCAGGGAAAACCACATGTTCCTTTAAGGCTAAAAGTTAAGAGGAGAGGAAGCAGGGTGGGAATAACAGTGACTTGAAAAAGCCTTAGATAAAGAATCTGGAAGCACAGGAGTCCAGCTGCTCTTCTTCAGAACCATGTTCGAAGAATTAGCCTTTGACTACATGAAGAAACCAGTTGATTGTGTTGATTAGATTGTGTTAGACAGTGTTCAGCAAACTATTGCCTGACAATTTTAAATGATCTTCACAATTTTAAGTGGTTAAAAACAATGAAAATAATATTTCATGACATGTGGAAGTTAGATGAAATTAATATTTCAGTGTCCATAAATCACATTTTATTGGAACACAGACAGACTCATTAGTTTACGTATGTTGCTTTCACAGTGACAGAGTAGTTGCTACACAGACTACATGGCCACAAAGTCTAAAATATATAGTACCTGGCTTCTTACAGGCGTTCCTCCAGTCCTGCGTTAACAGAACCAGCAGAATGCCTTTGTAGGTATGTGCCTATTATTTTTTTCTTTAATTTTTTTAATTGACATGTAATATTTATACATATTTATGGGATACATGTGATATTTTGTTACATGCATAGAATGTATAATAATCAAGTCAGGGTAATTAGGGCAACCACCACCCTGAGAATTTATCATTTATTTGTATTATAAAACAATTAAAGTTCTCTCTTCTAGCTCTTTAGAAATATATAATATATTGTTAACTAGTCACTCGACTCTGCTGTCAAACATTAGAACTTACTCTGTCAATCTGTGTTTGTAACCATTAACCTACCTCTCTTCAATTCCCTTCTGCACCTCCACACCCTTCCCAGACTTTGATATCTAACATTCTACTCTCTATCACTATGAGATCAACTTTTTTAGCTCCCCGTATATGAGTGAGAACACATGTTATTTGTCTTTCTGTATCTGGCATATTTCACTTAACATAATAATCACCAGTTCTACTGAACAAAGAAAATATGATGTGTGTGTGTGTATGTGTATATATACATATGTCTGTATATATATATATGTATGTATATATACATATGTGTGTATATATACATGTGTGTATATGTATACATATATGTGTGTGTATATATACACATATGTGTGTGTATATATGTGTATGTGTATAAACACATACACATACAATGGAATACTATTTGGTGTGTGTTCATTATTAGAATTTTCTGATTAATTAAGCATGCTAAATTTCACTGATAAATCACTTCCATGACATCTATTAAGTGTCCAAATGCATCACTATCTGAAGATTATAAGATGACTCCTTTAGGGAGAAACAGCTCCAAATATAGACACTCATGATATCTCCTAATTTTCCCTTTTTTACAGAATAACAATCTCTGGGAAAATAAGAAAACTGGAGATGGCTATTGTGTTTTTCTCCTTGGATCACTCCAAAGTTCCTTCTCATTCTATAATTTATACAACCTGACAACTTCCTCAATCATCATGATTCATTTTGGAATGCATTAAAGCATAAAGGCCTTTTTTTGTTTTGTTTTGTTTTGTTTTTACCATTTGCTGAAGAAGGGACAGATGAAACTTAACTTGGGAATCCCAAACCTCTCTGGTGGCTGCGGATCTCCAGCCAAGCACTCCTGCAGCTGAGCTGTGAAAATGATTGGCTAGTTCCCACTGAGCCTCAAGGCCCATTGGTTGCAACCCACTGAGCGGTGATCCTGACTGACAGCTTGAATATCTCTCTTTGAGCTCTGCTTGTGACTTCTTACCTTTAGCGGTGTACCTGCATAGCCACTAAGCTCGCTACAAAAGAGCCATGAGCCACATCTTGAAGTTTTGTTTCCCTTGTGCTCTCTTAAGGAAACAAGTAGTAGGGGGAAAGAAACTCTAGCTACAAAGAGAAAACTAGACATGCAGAACAAATTATTAGATGTATGCAATTAACATCCTACAAACTTTGGGGCTTACATTCAACCCAACAACATACCTAGCATTGTGAACATAACTTAGACTCAGCCTAGAAACTGCAGAGATGTCACATTCTGAATTAATAATTGGCATTCCTTTTAATGCATCTACCTTTTTTTAGTTTGATATCAATAAATCCATCCTTTGGTGATCAATCACCCATAGGTTATCTAATAAAAATCTAGAATGTTGACTTGAGGAACTGGAATTATGCTTTGATGTCTTCAAGATTCCAGCTTTGGAATCTTCAATTCAATAGTATGATTATCTTCTTTTGTCATCTATGTAAGTTATAACTCTAATTATTATACTAAAAACCAGGTTATGCCGAGTTAACATCCCAGATATCATGTACTCTGTAAAACCAGGAGTTTTACACCACTTGGATCCCACCTATTACACCGAAATAAATTTCAATATAATGGCCTGATACTAGCTCCCATCTATTACACTGAAATAAATTCACCTTTTGACATGTTTGTCTAATTAATAGGATTATTGTGAAAATTGATGAACTTTATTTTGTACATGCTATTTACATAAACTATACAAATCATCTATATTTAAAGTAGTATTTTTATAGAAAATTTTCTCAGAAGCTAATTATATCAGATTTTTTTTTTAATCTGTCCCTCCCCTAGATCCCCCCGCAACAGATCCCAGTGTGTGATGCTCCCTTCCCTGTGTCCATGTGTTCTCATTGTTCAACACCCGACAGATGTTAAATTCTAAAGAAGTTAATAGCAGGTAGTGACTCCCAATGAATTTCAGTTGGTGCAGAAGAAAATTCTGAGGGCTGGCATGGGTCCTTCTTTAAAATAAGGTATCTTGAAGTGGAAACTACCACCCTTTTCCTGCTCTGGCTTTATTCCTATTAAAAGGTACATACCCTCTAACATAATATACAACTTATTTAGTAATTATCTTTATTATTTTTTGTCTCCTCTGTTATAATCTCCACAAGAGTAGGTATTTTTGTCTTTTTCATTCACTAATGTATGCCAAGCACCTGTAATTATGCCAAGCATACAGTAGAAATAATAGTAGATATTATCGATTTAGAGAAGTTTTTATTTACCATAAGTAGATATCAACAAATTACATAGGGCAAAACTTAAAAGCCCCTCTTTGTTCTTCATTCAAGCCCCTTATTATTCTATTTCCTTCCAAAACAGTTAACAACTATTAGTAGTTTGATAGACCTTCTTCCAGGCAGATCCTTTTTGATGGTGGGGAATCTGTCTGAAATATATGGTAGATGGGTCACCAGTTCTTGATTTAGCAAATATTTAGTAAGCACCAACTAGGTTCTAAGCACACTTCAGATTATTTTCTTGGTAATGGCATTTTTTTCTGGCTGAGCCTGAGTTTGGTCTTACAGGTTGCTACTACTAATGAAGCAGATTTACACTATAATAAAATACTTCCCAGATCCCTGTGACCATTCTGAAAGGCTAACTAAACTAATCAGCCCATGGAATGCTGTACACAACCAATTCCATTCCAGGTAACACAATGCAATGAAAAGCCCATATGTAGGTCTTTCAGAAACATTAAAAGGGAAGCCAACAAGAGACAGACCTATCTAGATTGCAGATCGAGCTCTATTTATGTTGACATCTTTCAACATAAAGATGTCAACATAAGGAAAACCTAGTTGCTACCCAATGAATATCCACTGCATGAATGAGAACAGGGTATCCTCTCATACTTTTTCCCAATGCTCCCAACCTCAGAATCAGTGGTCTTTAATTGTCACTCATTTATTTAGTGTAGTATTAAAAAAAAACTGCTGTCATAAGGCCCTTTAATACACTCTGTTCTCAATGACATGTTCTTCTGTTGGTATACTAGCAAGAGCACAAAAAACAATTTAACAAACCTTGAAAGTTCAATGCTTTATGTCTTTTTTTTTTTGGCCTCATTTATTTTGCTGATTTATTCTTGTCCTTTCAGGCCCTTAGCCTCCTCCACTTTCTGTCTTTAAATATCTAATTGCCATGCGTTCTGATGGATAAGCCTTTGGCCAAGGTCCCCTGTTTTTAGTAATAGAGGCTCCCTCACTTTATCACTGTTTTTACAAAAGAGATTTTCTTAATTAAATAATCTTTATACTCATCATTTCCTAACTGTCATTTCATACCTGCTTTGTTAGAGGATCACCAAGGTCCCTTTCCAGTTCTAAAATCTCATGACAATTGTGCATGACAAATACTAAGGAGATCATAGAATGCATCACTTTTCATTAACTTTTTTTTATTTAGCATTACAGCCTGCTTTTTATTTCTGTGACATTTTACCATCAATTTACCTTTAGATTTTCCTCACAGATTCATTTTCATTTTCAACCACCAGAGGTTTTGTGCAGTGGCTCATGCCTGCAATCCCAGCACTTTGGGAGGCCAAGGTGGGCAGATCACTAGGTCAGGAGATAGAGACCATCCTGGCCAACATGGTGAAACCTGGTCTCTACTGAAATACAAAAAATTAGGTGGGTGTGGTGCTGCACGCCTATAGTCCCAGCTACTTAGGGGGCTGAGGCAGGGGAATGCTTGAACTTAGGAGGCAGAGGTTGCAGTGAGCCAAGATCATGCCACTGCACTCCAGGCTGGCGACAGAGTAAGACTCCATTGAAAAAAAGAAAAAAAAAAAAACAGGAACATCTGTGTCACTAGCACATACTCTCCATAGCTGCATTAATAGCAGGTATCAAAAGAGGTAACATGTTAGGTTTCTTGGATATTAAAGGAGGCAAACAGAAGGAAATTATACCCTCTTCTTCCCGGCTGAACCCATGGTGGTGTAGAGTCAAGAGAAAGGTCCCCCTCACCCTCTAAGATTCACTGAGAAATCAACTCCTAAAAGGCAGATGAACTGGAGAAAAGTCATACAGATTTATTTAACATGTACACAGGGAAAACCAAAAAGTGATTACCCACTCCACAACAGGGTACAGAAGATTATATACCATCCTAGTAACACAGGTTATGGGGTTGGGAAGAAGAGGAATTGTGTTGAGGGAATTACCAGGAAGAATGAAAGGGTCAGAGATTAATTTGCATCTTAATTTGTGAAAGGATCTGTTCAGATGTGGTTACACTTTTGGTCTTAGAGGGAGGGGGAAATACAATTGCTCTGGATCTTTGGCAGATAAAAGAACTTCAACTTCATCCTGTGCTTGTGGAGAGAAAGTGTGTGTGTGTGTATGTGTGTGGTGGGGCGGAGTGGTCAGAGAGACACTGAGGCTTCTTCAGTATGTCAAAGTGGCATATTTTGTGGGTACTGGTCTGAGTCCTAAGAGTAGACACTTCCGATGGCCCATGTAACATGCTTCCTGCTAAGAAAGAAAGAGCTCTCGGAATCCTTTTACAACAGAGGAGTCTTCAGGTCACCACTCCTGCTGTATTTGAGTAGATACTGGAGATTATTCTCTTAGAACTAGCCTGAGACCTCCTTTACAACAAAGCATCTCAAGTATTAACCACTACCTTTATCCTGCTCTACTTTTATTTTTCTCACAGTACTTATCACCTTCTAACTAATGTATAATTTACTTTGTTATTAGGTTTATTATTTTTTTCTGTTCCACTAAAATATGAGCTCCACAAGGGCAGGATCATTGTAAGTTGTTTTTAATGATGTATGCCAAGTACCTGGAATAATGCCAGGTACACAGCAGGTGCTCAGGAAATATTTGTAATGAGTGAAAGAATGAATGAATTTCTTCCTCCACCAGCATCGGAATCTCAAAGCTCAGACCAGGGCAAAGCTAATAAGGCATCTGGGGCACAAAATATAAGGAAGCACTCACTCTCAGGCCCCCCTGCACTAGCATGACCCTGAACATGAGGGCCTCCTTGAATTCTGCACCCTAGGCACCTCACTGCCTCACCATAATCTTAGCTTTTAGAATCTTCATTATTAGAAGCCCATTTTTCTCACCATACCCTGTACCTACCTACTGGATCACAATCACTGGGAGAAGATAGCAGCCTGGGAATTCCATTTCTAATGAACTTCTTTGTCATTCTTACACAGAATTTTGTTGGAGAATCACTGATTTAAATTAAGCAGTATTGCCAAGATGAATCTTCATTAAACCATCTCTGGCCAGTTCCATCCTCATCTCATTCAAGGTCTTTCCCACCCTTTCTGTAACTTAGCTTTCCCTCTTCTCCTTAACAAAATTAAAACATCAGCTGACTGTGTTTTCTAAGCCCCAGACATTTTGCCATTTATAACACACCTAATCCTCATACAACATCATGCCACAGGCACTATCAGTATTTGTATTTACATACGAGAAAACTGTCCACAGAAAGGTTAAGTAATTCACCTGATGTTACACAGCTAGTAAGGACAGACTCAAGATTCAAATCCAGAAGGCTCTATTCGGAAGAATAAACATATAGTCTATTTGGCTTTTAACATTCTAGCCAAAAGGAAACTGTTCTCATGCCCATCCTAGATCCTCTCAAATGGCTTCTCTTTGTTCAGCAATTCCTTTTACTGAGAAAGCCTTTTCAGTCCCTCCTCCATCAAAAAAACCTCCTATTAAAACCATATCCATTTCCCATTATCCAATTGAAATAATATTCATTCCTCATTATCCAAGTAGAACTCCATGTCCTCCACGAAGTCATCTTCAGACACCCTAGAATGAAGGATCTTCTTCCTCTCTGCTGTGGTCATTTAACTTGGTTTATGATGATCTCTATTATCCTGTCTATAATAGGTTTTGTCGTAGAACTAATCAGTAAGGTTAAATACTTTGAAATACTCACCCTTACTAAGCCTTTTACCCATTGCCCCTTTCCCTCATTAAAGTACTGACCATGCCCTTCTAGGTTCATTGCTTCTACAGAGGAGAAGAGAAAAACATGAAAAGAAAAAAAGAGGTACATTCTTGGTTAGTTTCAAAAGCATAGTACATTCTCCTAGGAGAGAACAAATATTACTCATGAGCAAAGGCCACTAACTTGGGAAAACCTGGGATGAGTAAAAGCCAGAGCGATTTGGCTCACTCCCATACTTCACATAGAAAATTGTATAAAAATTCCTTATTGGGAAGAAAAGTAAAGAGGAGGCAAGGAGTGAACAGAGATTTCAGGGTCATGAAGAAAAGGGAGTCTTAAAACACATTCAGACGTGACAAATTCAGATTAGCTTGGAGACACAGGAGAGCAGAGTGTATCAATTCCAGGCTAGAGCCCAAGAAAGCAGCGTAACTCCAGGAAAAACTCATAGTTGTATGTAGTTGTGTATGTAAGCAGAGGGAGCATTAAGCAGCCAAGTAGAGATGTCTCAGGAGAAACACAATCAACTATTTGTCCAAAAGCAGCATAAAACCAGATGAAGTCTTAAGAGTGCCACAGATGCTTTCTTAAGCTAATATTTGAGGAGGCGAATGATCTCACATGTCTTAAAGTGGTTTTAGAAGATATGAGAGAAAGCTGTACTTGAACTGTAGGGATGAAGGATGATTTAGCAGTATCTTCAAAGGACAACAGACCATGTGGCAACAACAGTATCCTGGCAGATGTCAACATAGACGTATTACAACCAGTTCATCTTCAGCCCCAACTACCCACCAGTCACAACCTCAGTACTTCAGAACTCAGCAAAGAAGCGACCCTATGTTTATATTAATATGTTACCTTCACTTGGCACCAGAATGTTTCTCTTGATTATAATCCACTCCTTAGTTCAGGTCCTAGTATAAGAGGGGTTCAACAAGTATTTGTAAATTAATAAATTAGAGGAAATCTCACAAAGTTGGAAATCGGTATTTTTTGTCAGGAAAATCCTCTAATGATACAAGTAGACATCAAAGTGGCCAATTAGAATAATTTAGTACAGGATGCCTCTACCACAGTTCATTATTCCAATGACAATTGTTTGGTGCAGATCAAAAGTATCCCAAGTCCTGAAGGAGTTCTGAAACCAGCAATTATGAACAGAGTAGCACATAGAAGATGTGGTGCGCGCGCTCTCTCTCTCTCTCTCCACACACACACACACAGACACACACATATATATAGCCATATTTTAAATATGTATATGTATTAAAAACAGTGGACTGGGATTTTTACAAACCTATATGTATATATGTATATGTGTGTGTGTGTGTGTGTGTGTGTGTGTGTGTATATATATATATATATCCATATTTATAGGTTTGTAAAAAATCACAATCCACCGTTTTTAAAAGTCTCACAACAGAAGTGACGTTTGTTGAGGTCCCACCAGGGAGGTCTTTTGTGAAAATTGTTAAAAATAAATCATACTGTTTCTGGCAAGGTTTCCTTAGGGAAAGTTAGGTACCAGATTATCCTTAACTTCAAGTTAATTTGTACATATCAGACAACTAACTGTAGTCTTTCATTTCTTATCAAGGGACAAAAAATTGTAATCAATTCATAGTTGAAAAAAGGATGGGGGATAGAGAGGATTAAATCAATTAAAGGAAGGAGAAATTCATACAGTATAACAAAGCCAGTTATTTTTCTGCCAGACCATCACCAATGAAGGAACATTTAGAACAAAAACACGAACATTTCAATTTTTTTAGAATTTAAATAACTCAGAGACTGACTTAAAAGGAAAGAAATGTAAAAAGTATCCATAAGGAATCATTGTTCCTTGATTGGTGGTTTGAAGGCTTGTATAGGGCATAGGAATATTGCATATTGGAATAGTCAACTTGAACCCACTGTACTTTTTGAGATTATTGTTTTTATAATTTGCTGCTCCAAATAAATAATATGCAAGACCGAATCTCAACTTCAGGGCAAGAGCAGGAAGCCCTGGGTCATTTAGTTATATTTGACATAACCGGCTCTTCTCGGGCTGTGGTCCTCACTATTTCACCTGTGCACTTATCTTAGCATTGCCTTTGTCTTCTGCTGAGAGGCAAAATGAATGAACTGGCTCCATCAAACTAGCAGAGCAGGAGGGAACAAGGAGGTGGGGGTAGGGTGACCTTTGGAACCAGTGATATCCTTTATATTTATATTAAATCAATTGTATTGAATCAATTGTGCCTCATTAAGAAAGACTCCTAACTTTAGGCGTTTTAAGAAGTCTCATAAAATTGACATAAGGCAAGAAAGAGGCAATCAATAAAAATGTGAGGGCGCATTGCAACAGCAGGAGTTTGAGAGGGCAGAGACTTGGGAGAGCTTCTTATTTAAACTATTTTTTAAAATGTTTTATCAAACTACTATTTGCATACATATAACAATCCAAAAGCTAATAAAAAGGCTTGCAATGAAAAAAAAACTGGGTGCTCGTCAGCCTTCCTCAGATCCCCGCTTCACAGGATAACATTTTCAGCTCTTTCAGTTGTGGTTTTTAGGACAGACGGTCACTGTCTTAATGATGATTCAACAGGACTTTTTGGCTTTCTAATGGTGTGAAATTGGTAGGCATTCAGCAGAAGCCATACTTCGAGTACCCATACTATCATTATGTTTTTCATTTTCAGTGTAGTATTCAATGAATTACATGAGATGTTCAACACTTTATTATAAAATAGGCTTTGTGTTAGATGATTTTGGCCATCTGCAGACTACTGTAAGTGTTCTGAGCATGTTTACAGTAGGCTAGGCTAAACTACGATGCTCGGTAGGTTAAGAATATTAAATACATCTCAACTTACAATATTTTCAGCTTATGATATGTTTATCAACATGTAACCTTACTGAAAGCCGACGTACATTTGTATTTGCCTTTGTGTTTCCAATTGACATAATTACATTACAGCTCTTGATTTTTCATAGTTAGCTATCATCCACTGACTTGCTGCTATGGAAGATGAGGATTGAACTCTTCTATCACCAGCCACTCTGCCACCCCCACTTACTTTCTCTCCCTCTTCCTCTTGATAGAGTTTCATCACATTTTTAATTAAATCTGTAACCATATGTGGCTTTTAAAATAATTATTATGGACCAGGTGCTGTGGCTCATGCCTGTAATCCCAGCACTTTGGGAAGCCAAAGTGGGCGGATCAGTTGAGGCCAGGAGTTTGAGACCAGCCTGGCCAACACAGTGAAACCCTGTCTCTATTAAAAATACAAAAATTAGCTTGGTATAGTGGTGCATGCCTGTAATCCCAGCTACTCAGGAGGCTGGGGCATGAGAATCTCTTGAACTCTGGAGGCGGAGGCTGCAATAAGCCAAGATTGCACCACTACATTCCAACCTGGGCAACAAAGCGAGACTCTGTCTCAAAAAAAGATAATACTGGCAATAATAATTATTATTGTATTTTTATGACTAGGTAAATGTTGTTCATTCCTAAACCAAGTGGGATACTGTGATTTCAATCTCACCTTATTTCAACTTTTCGTTTTTCTTGACGCTAAATGCCTCTTAAATTCTTCAAATGTTTGACTCCTTTGAAACCTGCCTAAGTGTTTTCAGACACTCCATTTTTCCACCTCTAGGACAATGATCTTAGCTGGGAAAGCTGGGGTAACATGACTCTACTTCACATATCCTTCTCGAGCACCATACCTGACTAATTTTTATATTTTCAGTAGAGACGGGATTTCACTCTGTTGGCCAGGCTAGTCTCAAATGCCTGGCCTCAAGTGATCTGCCCCCATTTGCCACCTCCCAATGTGCTGGGATTACAGGTGTGAGCCTCCATGCCCAGCCCATAATTACTTTAGAAGCCACATGTGGCTACAGATTTAATTAAAAATGTGATGAAACCCAAGAGAAAGAAGGAGAGGAAGGTGTATCCTCACAGTCATGGCCAAGAGAGAGAAAAAGGCAGAAGTGAAAATGTGCAAGTGTTTTTGCCTCCTCTGCATGTGTTACATTTGCTAACACTTCCCTGGCTAAGGCAAATCATCTGGCCAAATTCAATCAAGAGAAAGAGACTCTGACCCTTTAGTAGGAGAAACTGCAAAGTCACATTGAAATGGGCACTGACACAAAACGAGATGGAGAATTGAGACCGTAATTTAATAATTCTGCCAGTCATTAACCAGGTGACCATACATGAATTGATGTGTTTCAGGATTCCCTAGCTGGTTCTTTTTTTTTTTTTTTTTTAGACAAGGTCTCACTCTATCACTTGTGCTAGAGTGCAGTGGCATGATCTCAGCTCGCTGCCACCTCCACCTCCCCATACTGGGCTCAAGTGATCCTCCCACCTTAGGCTCACAAGCAGCTGGGACTATAGACATGTGCCATCATGCCTGGGTAATTTTTTAATTTTTTGTAGAGATGATGTTTCACCATGCAACCAAGGCTGGTCTCATACTCCTGGACTCAAGTGATCTACCCACCTCAGTCTCCCAAAGTGCTGGGATTACAGACATGCGTAATGGTTCCCCACCCAGTTTATTCTTTGTTCTGCTCCTGTGTCAGCCACTACTCTAGTCTTAATTGCTATAGCTTTGTAAAAGATCTTGATATCTTATAATGTTAAGTCTCCCAGATTTGTTTTTTTCTTCATGATTGCCTTGAATATTCCTGGCTCTACATTTTAGAATCAGTGTGTCAATTTCCACAAATGTATCTCTTGGGATTTTAGTTAGGACTGCATTAAATCTGACAATGTTAGCTTTACCTGAGCCCTGTGCTCCTAGAAAATAGCAAAGGTCAAGAAATCTCCTTCACCTCTTGAGTTCCAGGAAATTGCTTAGTGCAAAGAACAACCCTTTTGTATATGACTTAGATAAGATTCCCAGGTGCCTTCCTTGTTTATGTATGACACACTCAGTCACAGATCCTCCAAATTCCCATTCTTTGCCTCATAAATGATTAGCTAAACTCTTAGTACTTAGTGATTAATCTATATGAAACAACTGCTAACTGGATTTAACTAAACTTGAGTCTGGTTTCTCTCCTTTCTCCAACCCTCTGAACTTTGACTTGCTCTTATGGTTAAACAAGCATTGTATGCCAAATGAAGGGCTACTCCAAGAACCATCCGACTTAAAAATTAAAAATTTCCTGGAACAATTATCTAATCACGTCACCTTGCTCACCTTAACTGCCAGCTCTACTCCCCCAAACCTGGTCCTTTCTAGCCTTGTTCACTGTACATCTCTACAAAAAGAAAAGCCTCACCTTTAAGATGCTCTCAAATGTTAGTAATGGGGAGACCCCCCTATTGTAATAGTATCCCTCATTCTGTTGTAAGTGTCCTCTTCTCCTTATTTTAATAATCTCTGAATAAAGTCTCTCTTTAAATACATTCAGATTCATTTTTATTTGAAAAACCTATGAGTCAATTTGAAAATCAGTAGATTAATGATCGCAAGTTTTTCAGTCCATGAACATGGTATAGCCTTCCACTTATTTAGGTCTTCCTTAATCTCTTCCAGTAATATTATGTATTTTCAGCATAGAAATTATATATCTCTTTCCTTAGTTGTACTGCTAATTAGTAGATGTTTTCTGATGCTTTTTTGGGAATGCAGAAAACAATTCTCCAAAAGATTGTGCTTTGGCATGCTAAGTGCCTTTAAAATTAAAGGCCCCAGAAAGCAGCTTCAAAACCAAAGTCTCTCTCTGACCCTCCCCCACCTCCCTGACTCTCTGATCCTCTTTCCCAAAGCACTGAGAGAAACTCTGGAATTTATTTATCTAAGAAAGCTTCTTTTCAAAACAAATGCATTTGTCTTAAGACCCTCTCACTAGGAATCTCATCAATTAACCAGGAAAGATCAACCAGCAGAGCAGAGACTGAGAATCATCACCACATCTAGACAAATTTTTAATTTATTCTGAGAGCAGCTCTAAGAGATTACCTTTGCTCTTGTGCAGTTCTACCCCTCACCTTCCCCTTAAATTTTCCTAACCAGCTTCCAAGGACAATCATTTACAAAATAATGTGTGCCCCCTAAATCTATACATCTCTTCCCTATGAAGAGAGTAGTTAAGTCTCAATCATCTAGCCCCTCTTCAAGTCTCATAATTCGTGTATGGCCCCTATGAACATAATCATGTTAAAATAAATTTTGTATGCCTTTTCCTCCAATTAATCTGATTTTGTCCATACATTTTCAGTGAACCTTTGCAGGGTAGAGGGTAAGCTTTCCCTTGGCCCCTCCATTATTATAAATGATATTTAAAATTTTCATTTTCTAAATATTTGCAGCCAGAGCATATATTGATTTTTTACTAAAATGAGTTATTATAGGAATGTGTCTACAGAGTTTAAAAATTTTATGTACACAAATATGCTGTGAATACTGGTAAATTTGTTTATTTCTTTTTAGTTCTGTTTTTATTTTAACTTACTGCTTTATTGTACTGGCTATGATCAACAGGACAGTATTTAAATGAGATAGGAGGCATCCTTATCTCATTCCCTATCTTGGAGCAAAAGCTTTCAATAGTTCACTATTAAGTATTATGATTTGCTGTAATTTCTTAACAAGTTTTGTATGCATTTGTGATCAGACTAAGGAAATGCTATTGCAGTTTGTTAAGAGTTTTACCAATTAATAGAAAATACTTTTTGCTCCTAGAATATATTCATAGAGGTGAAAATTGAGGCACATTATCTTTACATTTCTTTTTAAAGATCACGTGGTAAGGAAGTTGCTTGAAAAACTACAACTTTTAACTTCAGTTCCAAGTAAAACACTATAAATATTTCCTTCCCTACATCTCTGAAGAATATATCATCTTTTATAGGTTTGCATGTTTCACCAACTGCAGTACCACATAAGTAAAAGCTGGGGCCATGCTCGGCGGCTTAAGCCTGTAATACCAGCACTTTGGGAGGCTGAGGCAGATGGATCACTTGAGGTAAGGAGTTCAAAACCAGCCTGGCCAACATGGTGAAATCTCATCTCTACCAAAAGTACAAAAATTATCTGGGCACGGTAGCGGGTGCTTGCAATCCCAGCTACTCAGAAGGCTGAGGCAGGAAAATTGGTTGAACACCAGATGCAGAGGTTTCAGTGAGCCAGACTGCACGCCAGCCTGGGCAACAGAGTGAGAATCTGTCACAAAAAAAAAGAAAAGAAAAGAAAAGAAAAAGCTGGTTAATTATAACTTGTTAATATTCATGCACTGGGGTGAGGAGAAGAGAATACATTACACAATTTATATGGAGGGCAATTTGTGAATATGCTTTGAAAGCTTTATTGTATGCACATCATCTGATCCTGAGATATTTTCTTAAAGTTGTATTTTAAAATATGAAACTCAGTACGTATATATTACGTATATACAATAAGATTTATTAAAACATTTTAATAGCAAAAAAGGAAACAATGAAAATATCTAGCAATAGATAAATGAATATGTATGGTACAACCATTTAATGAGATTCTATGTAGCCATGAAAAGTTACATGTGACTGCACTCATTGCTTTTAAATATGGTATCAGGATGTAAGATTTTTTAAAAAACCAAACAGCACAGATGATAGAAAATAATTTTTGTTAAAAACAAGCTATATGTGTATAGCATAAAAGTACATTCAAAATGTTAATAGTAAACATTTAATTACTTCCTCAAATGTCTAGAATACACATGCTTAAATGTATATGTTAAAAATAGCACCATAAGGAAGCAATGATGAAAGCAGAAAAAACAATATTGTCAATCACATGTCAACAGTCATTTGACCTTGATTACAGTATTTGTTGCTGAAAACAGTGACTATGCATTGGACCTATTAGGAAACTATTAGTTGTAGGCACTACTAAAATCTCAAACAACATATACTGATAATCATTAATAAACTGAGGCCAGGCACGGAGGCTCATGCCTGTAATCTCAGCACTTTTGGAGGCCAAGGCCTGTGGATCACCTGAGATCAGGAGTTTGAGACCAGCCTGTCCAACATGCTGAAACACATCTCTACTAAAACCACAAAAATTAGCCGGGCATGGTGGTACATGCCTATAATCCCAGCTACTTGGGAGGCTGAGGCAGGAGAATCGCTTGAACCCAGGAGGCGGAGGTTACAATGACCTGAGACCATGCCATTGTACTCCAGCCTGGGCAACAAGAGTGAAATTCTGTCTCAACAAAAATAAAAATAAATAAATTCAATGAAGTGAGTTCTGATCTCTGCTATATCACCAAACTGTCATAATAACGATTATCACTTGTTAAACATATATATGCCTAACACTTGCTAAGTATTTTGCACATAGTCAAAGTCCCCATCATTCTGTAGAAGAGAAAAACTAAGGCCCAATGGGTAAAATTTATCATTTATCTGTAAGATAAAATTACATTGAAAACATGTGTAATATATAGAACAAATAAAAAAAAATTAACCTGAGATGCATATGTATAAAGACCCATAACTCTCTAATTTGTAAAAGAGATTTGCTGTGACCATTCTTATATTTATCTAGTCCTGTTCTGTTACACACTCAAAGAGCTTTAAGCATTTGACATGCATGATTAACTGGCATTATAACAGAACAGGTCAAGCTGTTTTCTCATAAATCTCTGTCCATGTTGATGCACTTGAAGCATTATCAAAACAGCACTCTCTTAGTTACTAATTAATTAAATAAAGGGTAGACAGACAGTCCCCGACTTATAATGATTCAACTTATGATTTTCTTTTTTTTTTACTTCAGGATGGTGTGAAAGCCACAAGCATTCAGTAGAAACAGTACTTTGAATACCCACACAATCACAGTTTTTCCAATTTCAGTATGTCATTCAATAAATTACATGAGATATTCAACATTTTATTATAAAATAAACTTTGTGTTAGATCATTCTGCCAAACTGTAGGGTAACATAAATGCTCTGAATAAACTTAAGATTAGGCTAAGTTATGATGTTCAGTAGGTTAACTGTATTAAATGCATTTTGACTTATTGTATTTTAAATGTACACTGGATGAAACCCCATGGAAAGCCGAGGAGCATCTATATAATTCACGCTAAACTCTCCTCATCCTTAATGCCTCCAAGTGATTAAAAAAAACATTCATTTTCTCTGTATCTTGTCAAATTGGTCAATGCCCTCTGTTAAGCAAATATTGGATATTTATAAGACCACCCTGCCTAATAAATCTGCAGTGACAAAAATTAGATCACCGGTTTTATAGGACTGGGAGTGTTTAGAAAGGAGGGAATGGACAGCAAAAAGACTTAAGGACTCTTTTGGGCGCAAAGAAAATTTTCTATATCTCAGTGGTAATGGTGGTAATTTCATGTGTGTATGTGTTTGTCAAAACTAATAGAATTGTACCCTTTAAATAGATGCAGTACATTGTATATAAATTACTCCTTAATATAGCTCATTAAACAAACAAACACACAGCTCCTTAGATGCCTAGCACCCTCAGGAGAACTGTATAATGAAGCAGCAAGTTGAGCTGCTGTGCCCATGTTTTCTGAGGCTTATATTTGCAATTTCTCTAGCTCAGTAAGATAAACCCAAAAGCCACTTTTCAGACCTTCAAGGAATATTCCAATTTAAATATTAATATCTCTACCATTTAAAAAAGCTTTACCTTGATCTCAGCACACAAGACTCTGCACACAAAATTTTTTAATTTTCCGACCAGAAAAATTAAAAAATAACAATAATAAATTACCTTGATTTCATTTGTTTTTGTTTGTTTTAGAGGTGGGATTCAAGTATCTGTTTTAAGTATGTATCATTGTTTAGAGAAAAACTCCCTATGTCTTTTAAAAGTCCTCATCTCTGACAATTTGTCACCTTATAATTTTCCAAAACTGAAGGCAGATAAAGAAAAATTAGAGTAGGCATTGAAAAAGAAAGAATATTCTTCAGAGATATTGAAACCAAAAAAAAAAAAAATCACAATTCACCAACAAATTTTCAGCTGTAATTATAAAACATATTGCTAAGTCTCTTAGAGCCTACAACAGAGGATTTAAAAAGCACTCAGATTTCTAAAGTTCTGTGAAGTCAGAATAATTACTATTTTATATTGAGCGATAAACATATGAGCTCTTCACCTCCTTCTAAAAGTAAACAAAGCAGCACACATCACTTTTTTTAAAAAAAAATCACAAATACCTAAGATACTGAAACTAGGCAGAAATTAGGATTTCAAAACTGAAACAGTTTCCTATGGGATAGAAATACTTCTTTGGTCTTTTCAACATTTTTAATCTCATAGCATATCAAAAAATGGCATAAAGTTTTCCTTAGAGATATTCCCAACCTATTTTTCCCATTCTTCATATCTATAGTATATTGCTATTTGAACAAAGTCTATAAGCAAATAACTTGATACACCTTGTCCTTGGAATTGACTCTGGCGTATTACAATATAAAAACTAGACAGATTTATCTAGAGGGGAGGTTGATAAAGTAGGAGAATACACTACTATTCAGTGCATTCAGTCATGCTTTTACCAAGTCCTGAGGCCATGATCAACACACACACACACACACACACACACACACACACACACACACACAGTATATTAGCTGAGTTCCACACTCTACTACACTAACTTAAAACTAAGAGAAACTTTAAAAATCGCAAGCAATTTCTGAATGCCATCAATCTGGCATGGGACAATAATTCTACTTATTCTATACCAGCCAGGTCATTTCTTTCACTTACTCCAAAAATAAAATAAATGATCCACAGAAAAATAGCCACATGTGTGCTTATTTAGGTGAGAATGTGTCCACCTCAGGTGAGCATAAACGTTTACTCTTTAATTTAGGGCACAGTAATTTTGTCTTCTTAAATAATCACATTTTCTTTTGTTCTTATTGATTAGAACCATCAAAATTATATTGACCTTCATCAGAAGTCAAAATAACTGTGTGTCTTTCTGAAAGCCCGTGACTTCCAAGTGAAATTTATTTGGAGTATATTTCCATTTTTCTTTAATGCACAAGCAGTTACTGACACCCTGTTTTTTGAAAGATAAATTAAAACTGGAAACTCCTTATTGTATTTTATTTTCCACTGAGTTACAGTATCTTAGAAAACTACATTTTCCTAGGATAATTATCATACTTTACATAATATTCTTTGCAGGAGGCTAAGTAAAGAAAGGGATTGATGAAAATTGGCTCTGAGTGTAGAACAGAGATGAGACCAACAGGTAAAACATGGTGTAGTTAGTGATTTGGTAAACATTAAGATATACAAATATTTTTTTTTCTCTAAATAGAGTGCCCTCACAAAATATAAGCGAGGCAAATTTGTAAATTATTTCCACATTTCATTAGTTCGTATTTTACTATTTATTTTACTACTGTTTTTCCTACATTCAAAAGTAACTGACATGCATAGTAAACCCTTGAAGGAGTACCTATGTATTAGGAACATTCAAATTATATGACCAATTAATACTTAGCAATTCAACCTAAATACCCATAAATATTCTTGGTTATTTTCACAGTCTCTTTTCCCTATTCACCTATTAATTCTATGTTATCAATTAAGTTAGTGTTACTAGAATTTAAGAATCTCTCTTCAATTGACTTTATACTATTGCTTCATGTAACATATCTCCTCATAACTAAATCTTACTCTTTCCCTGGACTCACTTGTCTCTCCTAGTAAGTTTACTGTTCTTGCTCACATTTTGATCTTTTTTAAAAATCCTATTACCAAACCACTGGCAGTGGGCATTGTCTAACATTCCATTTTCAGTTATAACTTATCATCATCCCTGTAAGAATATACAACTTAGATTTTCTCCCCCTTAGAGCCTCAACCATTATCAGTGTTTATCTGGAACTTCGGATGAGAAACCATGAAGTCTTATTTGACATCTTTTTCCTATCACACACATAGACAACTATGAAGTCCCTTTGGTGGATGCTTCAAAACACTGTTGAGATCTTGTTCCTCCCATTCTCATTGCCCTCACTTTATGTACCATAACCCTAGAACGTGGCTATTGTGAAAGCAAGCATTAGTAGAAAATAATTGTTGAACAAACCAAGAGCACCAACTGTCTCACTGGACTATAATAATCATCTCTGTACTTTGCTCTTGGAAACCTGGATGAAATAACTGCAATTCTTAACACAGATCATCGCAAAGCTCATCTAAAACTCTGAAACAGTGCAGCACAGGTGGTCCCTGCTTAATCTGATCCCTGCCCATCTCTCTTACCTCTCTCATGACCCTGTTCCCCATAGTTCCCCATGCTCCAGCCACATAACCTACTGTTTGTTCCTTATATACACTTGGCTGGTTCCTCCACTGGAAAGTCATTTCTTTAGATTCCCTTACCACTGGCTTTTAAAGGGCACCATCTCAGGGAGGCTTCCTGCAACTCTTTATCTAAAGTAGGCCTCTCCCCTCTACCAATTTCAATGTATTTTATAGTTTTTATCTTCATCTGCAATTATCTTATTTAACTTTTCCTTAGTCATTCTCCGTAATTAGAGTTTCACCCCTGTCAGTGACAGATACATCTTTCTGCCTGTTCACTGCTATACCATGAATGCAAGGGCCGGCACATAGTAAACACTTAATAAATAGTAAAACACTGAACTGTTTTAACTGCCCAGAGTATAGATCTGAACACTTTACAATGAGTTTTCAAATCTATTAAGTCACTGATGTAAATTCAGCAAGAATAATTAGGCTCATTGTATGCCTATGAAAACTGGGACTCACACAAGCTTCCTGACCTTGTAAGACACATAATTAGTGATTGCAGGTGCAATATAAAAAAAAAACTTAATTTTCCATATGATTGATCATCATCAAAAAAACTACAGACACAATGTCTTTTTTAAATTTACTATTAAAGGGATAAGGATTAAAGGTCAAGTTAAGTATAAAAAGAAGTTATTAGTTCATTATTCTAAAGAAAATAAAATATATTTACATATATAACATCTTTGGAGAATTTTAAGACCTTCCCAAGGTTCTTCTGCATCAAAACTATTTAAGAAGTCACTGGAATGGGGAAAAAATATTTTTATAAATAAAAGTAGTAATGTATAAAGATAACAATTTAATTTATGTATTGAAACAAATGCAAATGCTATGTACTTAACTGTGTTTATTCTCCCTTTTTACCCCCGGATGTAACAGCATTTAGCAAAATTATAATTATTTTCCTTTTTAATTTTATTCCTTTCAGTTGAATAGCTGTTTATTTGCTTCTTTCATGTATTTTTATTAAGAACAAAAAGGACATTAATTTGTGGGTTTGTATATTTGTGTGTGCACTAATGCATTGAAGCTCTGTAGCTATCATCAAAATCCCTCATCAAAGTCCTGCAAAGGAGGTTAGTAAAAACCATTTTAAAATAATTTTATATTGCATACCAGGAAATGATCTTTTTGGCAAGTCCGCATGTGGTATTTTTCGTCCATTTATTTTTATTTCATATAATAAAGTATGTCATAATCAAGCAATATTTACATTTTAAAAAATCTATTAACATTGGCTAAATTTCTTCCAAGATTCAGAACTCTCTATTTTTATTACTACTTTATTTTGCTTAAAATTGATTTGCTTATGTCAGAGATTTTTAAAGCAGTTAAAGGGCTACTAAAATAATATTTGAACTCAAGTAAACAGGACAAAATTTATGTTAATCCATGATTAGAATATATTTTTCTAATTAACTCATATAAAATTTGGCAAGATCACAGTGATTTTACTCTTACAAACCAACCTCTGATATGAAAATACTTTCAGGATAGCTTATCACTGTCATGTCTCCTCATTCCTGTACTGCCAATAATATGTATCAAGTTTAAAAATAAACAGATTTCACAAATGCATGCTAAAGATTCCCATTTAAAATTTATAATAAATAGTTATGATAA
Source organism: Cacajao melanocephalus (assembly GCA_963573385.1). NCBI lineage: Eukaryota > Metazoa > Chordata > Mammalia > Primates > Pitheciidae > Cacajao > Cacajao melanocephalus. The sequence continues at coordinate 49,194 of CAUYLG010038818.1, forward strand.
AATTTCTCTGACAAGTGCTCACACCTCTCAGGATCACTAAATGCTTAGCCAGAAATCAGGAGCTGGCAGGATTATTCAAAGAAAAAAAGAAATGTGGATGAGGACTCCAATGTCACATAAGCCCCCTTCACATCAAAACGTTATTTCCCATTAAGTCTTTTTTTTTAATTTTTTTTAATTTTTGTTATTGCATTTTAGGTTTTGGGGTACATGTGAAGAACATGCAAGACTGTTGCATAGGTACACACATGGCAGTGTGATTTGCTGCCTTCCTCCCCTTCAACTATATCTGGCAATTCTCCCCATGCTATCTTTCCCCAACTCCCCACCCCCCACTATCCCTCCCCTATTTCCCCTCAACAGACCCCAGCGTGTAGTGCTCCCCTCCCTGTGTCCATGTGTTCTCATTGTTCAACACCCGCCTATGAGTGAGAACATGTGGTGTTTGATTTTGTGTTCTTGTGTCAGTTTGCTGAGAATGATGGTTTCCAGATTCATCCATGTCCCTACAAAGGACACGAACTCATCGTTTTTGATGGCTGCATAATATTCCATGGTGTGTATGTGCCACATTTTCCCTGTCCAGTCTATCATCGATGGGCATTTGGGTTAGTTCCAGGTCTTTGCTATTGTAAATAGTGCTACAATGAACATTCATGTGCATGTGTCCTTATAGTAGAACGATTTA